>JAILXH010243735.1:19852-43071 GCA_023558415.1 Piaractus mesopotamicus | reverse complement strand
AAACCATTTCATTAGCTCAGGTTGTTTAGAGGTTGGTGAAACAAATGTGAAGAACAGGAGGGGGAACAACACGAAAGAAAGGGTCTAAGTACTCTATCGTAAATCCTGCACCCAATTATATAATTACAATATTACATTACTGATAACAGGACTGCAAACATAAATATTTCCATAATTGCCTGACAAGTAAATTACATGGTAAATTTGCTAGTCTGCATGATAATATGAGCTCGCTGTTGTCCATATTACTGCGATGTCCCAATTTCTGTGGTACAACAAATAAGAGTTATTTCCTAAAGAGCACACAGAGCAAATAAAGTATTGGAGACTCATTATACAACTGCACTTACTGACCTAGTAATGATTAGCACCACAATAGTAGACTTTGCCTACTGAGATGCGGTCGGCTGCATTCACAGCTGAATCAAATCAAAATGAAGAGCTTATAAGGAAAAGAAAGAACGGTACTGTATATCATTATACAGTGTCTTTCATCTCAGCATGATATTCCATTCCAGTAATCTGAACGCTTGGGACAGAAAACACGGTACATTACTGTATGTTTTCAAACCCTTCATCAGTTTGCAAATCCTTTCCTGCAATCTCCAGGAATCTGTGGAGTCCCATTTGCTTGACTTAGCCCACTGCCCCACCGCTGCTGTCTAAAGTAATCAGCCTTTATTATTGATGCACCAGTTTCTGTGCATTTTTTCTTACAACAACCAACTGACTGAAGTTCATTACGTCAAAAGTGCCATCTTGGTAATATTACCAGGGAGATGTTCTTGCATCACTGGTACTCTAGCGGATCCCTTCAATTGGCTGGACCAAAACTGATACTGAATTATATTAAATGGTTTAGAGAAGTGACTAAATGAACAACTGTACAATATTTTTTCACAATTAATCAATTCAATTTAATTACTTGATTATATATATATATATATACACACACATATATATACACACACACACATATATATATATATATATATACACACACACACACACACACACACACATATGTAATCTTTATAAACTGGCAAACATTAATTGTCAGTTTGCTTGATGATAAGGTATAGTTTAAACTCTCTGACTACTTGGTCTTACAATAAGTACCATTTTATATGCATTTTTGTCACACTGTGTTTTTATTTATTTTAACTGTTAAACCCTTGCTAGCTGATGGATCCAAAGATCTATTATACACTTCTATAACTTGGTAATAACTCAACTAAACTGCATTTATTTCCATGTACTTATTGAATAATAAGCCTTGGAAAGAAATAAGTATATACAAATGTCTTTAAAAGCCCATGTATAGATTTTTGTTCCGTTATGTAATTTTTTTTTTTACTCTTTAATCTTAAAAATAATGTGTCATGTATTTACAACAAACAGAATGTGAATTGTGGGTTGAGTTGTTTTCATCCATTGATTTGAGGCAAATGCATGTTAAAAAAAAAAAAAAGAAAGCAGAAATGGTATATTTTATGACATTATATATGTGACATATAGTCTTATGAAAACAACAAAATTCTCATTTTAACTGGTGCTAAAACACCTTTAGGCGGCAGCAGTGAATAATGTTTGTTTATTTACTACTAAGTATTAACAGCTAGGAAACGAGACAGCAAATCAGACAAAACAGCCACTTTAGGATTGTACACTATTTAATAATGAACAATTAAATTGTTTATTGTAATTACTACATATCATCAACTAAAATTTCATGATTGTGACAGGCCTTCATATTATATTCAATAACGACAGATCTAGCACTAACAACCCTTGCTTTCTGAGATAAAGGAGTATCCAGAGCTACCCTAATGTTTGTTAGAAGTCACAGCACACAGCAGTAGGTTACAAATGGAACAGTCTATAGATTCCCTCTACCAGTTAAAGCCAGGGAAAGGCACAGACATCAGACTGAGCACTGCTGAGAGCCTTATATATACCCAGCATTCAATAAATACAAGGTCCTCTAAGGACAACAGCATGTCAGGCCTTGGACCCAAGAATAGAATAACTGCAGTGAATGACATGTTGCGGTGGGCAAGTATTTCTTCTCAAAACCACTTTGGCAGCGTTCCCAAGAATAGTAAGAGCAATACTGAAGAATGATTGTTGTGGCAATAGTTCATGCTTCAAGTTAGTAGTTCAGACCAGGAGAGTGAAAATATCACAATACTGCTCAAAAAAATGTAGAAACATATTTTTCACAGAAAATTATAAACAAGCATCAATAACTAGATATAATATCAAATTCTGCAGTATTTAGTGTGTCCACCCTTTGCCTTTACTATAGCTTCCATTCTTTTCAATAGACTCACTCTTAGTTTTTTAAAGAAATTTGCAGAGATATATTTCCACACCTCCAAAGTTCAGTCTTAGAAGTTGGTTGCATTTTCTGTTTCTCATGATCCTACATTTTTTCCTGACACTAAATAACTAGTAGTTTATGGCCATTATTCCTGAAAATTAAAAGAATGGACAGGTCTTTTCATCTAGCTGTGCTTCTGACCCATGTCATTTTTTAATTTTTCAAAAATATTTTCTTCACATATTTTTCTTCAACAATTTCTTCATGTATGTTTACAAACACATAAACACATTATCTCCTTTTCTTTGTGAGGATTTTGACTCAGTCATTGGACTGATTAGAGTGAGCCAGAATATTCTGGTGACAGTTTAAGCCATTATGTAACATCATCAAATCCTTCGGATGTTAACGTGCACATAGCCCAGGAGAGCTAAGCAGCGACAGGGCCTCTTCTGTCAGGGAAGATAAAGCGGAGAGTGCTGGGCTCAGGCAGGCCTGAGAGTGCAGGTGGGCACTTTATCAGCGATTCTCATGCTGAGCTTCACTGAAATAATTACAAACAAACTGCAACACCCACCTGGTAAATAAGCCTAATTCACCGTGACTGACGACATTTTCATTCTGGGCAAAGAACGGAACTGCTACTTTCAACGTTACGTTTTATTGAGGGTGAAAATTCTAGCCTGCCATGCATTTTCCACACAAATTTGTTTTCAAAAGACAGAGGGAACCTGCGATAGTTTTACTGGTTTTAACCCACTATAAATACACTATATCCAAAAGTATCCAGACACTCGCTCATCCATTTCTTCTGAAGGGTATTAATAGGGAGTTTGTCCTCCTTTGCTGCAGTAACAGCCTCTACTCTTCTAGGAAGGCTTTACACTAGATGTCGGAGCATTGCTTGAGGATTTCATTAGATTCAGCCACAAGAGAATTAGTGAGGTCATGTGCTGATGGTGGATAATTAGTTCTGGATTACGAACGCCACTCCAAACCATCCTAAATGAGTTTCAAAGTTGGAAATGGAGGTTAATCAATCCAGCTCATCGCAAAGGTTCCATGGTAACTTCATCGTTTTTTTGGCTTTTCCCAAAGATGTTCAGTAGAACCTCAACACATCCAAAGGTGTTCCGTAAAACGTCAAGATTCCATCTCATCCCTAATGTGTTCAAATAAGCTTTGTCCCTCCAACTCATCCCAAAGGTGTTCAATAGAGTTTTAACTCATCCTTAAAGTGTCCAATAGAGCTTCATCACTCCAACTCTTCCCAAAGGTGTTCAACAGAGCTTCATCACTCCAACTCACCAGAAGGTAAAAAGAGCTTCATCACTCCAACTCATCCCAAAGGTGTTCAACAGAGCTTCGTCACTCCAACTCACCAGAAGGTGAATAGAGCTTCATCACTCCAACTCATCCCAAAGGTGTCTGAAGGTGCTTTAGCACTCCACACAACATGTCTCAATTGCTCAGTAATGGGTGCATCTTAAAGTATCTAAATCCCTTCATTAGAAGGGGCTGGAGTCTTCTGGAAATAAAGTGTGTGAAGGACCAAAATATGTACAGATACATATACGCAACACATTTGGGCAAACAAAATTAACCCACCATTAGCCTACAAAAAAGTTGTCATAACTTCTTTCTGGGGTGTGTAAAAGTTTAAGATGGGAAGTGTCAAATCATCAGCAGCTGAGCTGTTTTACTAATTCCAGCATGGTATGATGACAGCAGTGCCTCCCTCGATGATCAATGAACAAACTCATCACTTTATGTACACACAGACTGCTCAAATATTCATGACAAACAAGAAAATGAGGTCAGGCTCCCAGCAGACAAAACCAATACATTTCACTGCCATGTCTTAATTAACCAGCACAAATGAGTCGGCTGCTTACGGCCGTGTAGCAAAGCCCTAATGTTCAATCTCCAGGAGTGTGCTGCTTTGACACAAACACAGATTTATACTGGGGGCTGGTGGTGGTGTTGCGTGTACAACCAACAAATTACCTGTGTTACAAGAAATATTCTTAATCAGTGAGCAGTGTCGTAGTTGAGTACTGTTAAAGTACAGCAAACACTGCTCAGAGTACTGCTCAGAATTGCTCAGGATAAGAGTAATGGCTCTGACTGCAAAATTAATCGAAGGTCAATCGAAACCACGATTTTGTCCTCTGCAGTTTATATGCCTATTGCTTTTTATGTAAGTACAAACAGCACTATGTGTCAAACACTAAAGAACCACAGAAGTACATGCCACATTATGCTTCCTGACCTCAAATAGTCCTGTTGAATGTTCAGTGAGATGTTAATACATATTACAGGTTCGCAAAGCCTGACAAATCAGATGCTTTCCATGTATTGCATGGTGACTGTGAATCGAAAAGTGCTAATCACTGTTAATCCCTCATACTGTTGTACTAATCACTATTAATTGTTTAAAGCACTGCTTTTAAAATGGTGCATCCTCAGTGTACACCCAAGCAACATTTTGTTTCTTTGAATCTATAAAGTGAACTCAATGAAATGAAAAGGAACAGAGGCCACTCAGTGCCTTAGAGAACTTACAGTTCGACCAGTTGCAGGTGCCGGAAGAGCAGCCAGGAAAGAGTGGTGAGTGGATTCTTGGATAGATTTCTGCAAGACAAGACACAAAATTAATTAGATAGATTAGAGAGAGCATTTAGAAACAGGCCTTCATAAAAACATGCTAATATAAACTTAACAAATTTACAATCACATTCTGTACTGTGCAAAAGTCAGAGTCCTTACTGAGAAAAGGAAACAGACAAATCATACAGAGAAGGCGCTGGAGTTCTCAGAACAAGAGACTGACCATCTCAGAGCCCAGAAATCAACATCACTGAATCTTGCAGTCACGACTGCTTGAAGCATGAAACACAGAAAATGAAGAACCAGCTTCTAGGACTGAACCTTAGGTGTGTGGAAAAACATCCCTGCATATGTCTTTGAAAAACTGAAAGCAAGTTTCCTTAAAAGAATGGAAGCTAATAAAGGTAAATAAATAAACTTATATGTATTGTTTTTTCCTGACTCTGAAAAATGAATGACTTAATGGCCGTTTTGACTGGAAATTAAATGAATGGCGGTCTCTGACTTTTGCACAGTGCTGTATAGCTTTTAAAGTTTTAATTATGTTATACCCAGGGGTCATTTGCAGGGTGATATGCTTACTGTCCACTTAGATCCTACTTTGTTGATACACCTATCTTGTAGCTAATGTTATTCTATGCACAGTTTGTTAGTCATCCTCTAGCCTGTCATCAGGGGTCAGATCCTGACTGTATGACCACTCTTGGCTGGATATTGTTACCTGGCTACTATTCTTAACCCCGCAGTGACACTGACGTGTGTAAAAACCCCAGCAACACAGTTGTGCCTGATACAATCATATTAGAGCAGCACACACTAACATGTCATTGTCACTGCTGTGCTAATAATGGAACACCACCCAAATAACATCCGGTCAGCGATGCTCTTATGGCTAAAAATCGCTAAAAACGTTTTTATGTCTGGATAAGGTGAAAAAGTTGACTTGCCAATAAAGGAGAAATGCGAAAAACAATGATGGCAACAGATTTTTTAAATAAGCAATGACGCAGCCAGAACAAAAGTCACTACATCCACTGAGAATTATCTGTTCCGGCTGTCTGTGTTCACAGAGGTTCGGTGGACGACGGCGAAGTGGGACAGCGTCTTCAGCCCTCATTAAATGGGCCACTGCCCGCTCCGCCTGACATCTCTGAACTGTTAGGGCTACATCTATGTACAGCTAACAGAGGCCTGTCAAAAGTGCTCTACAGAGAGCTAATAAAAATTCAAATCCTTCTATTGTATATGCGGTGAGCAAGGCCCTTTCGTGCAATACGCCGCAAGCAAGTCACGTCATCTGGAATTTGAACAAAATCATAGCTGACGGAGACGCTGATTAATTCACATTTCCTTTACTAACTTTTCAGAAATTCACTTTAAATTTACGAAGCGTTTGAATGAAAACACAGCTACAGCAACGGTTACTGATATAATGGCCAATGAGTGCAGGTACAAGATAGGTACTCTATTTATAGAGTATAGAAGAATAGAACTCTATTTATATCATTGTGAAAGCTATCAGAGAGCACAGATGAATGTCATTTTTTTGGACACTGACTCCCAAGTTATTAAATGTAATCCATTTTTCCGCAATCATTTTTAGGGCCTATGTGCGACAGCGTTAGCCAAAGCACTGCTGAAGGAGTTAAACGAGAGCCAGGCAGGCTTTATGCAACAGGAAATCAGGGACAGCCTCCATCCCTGCCAAGAAGAGCCGAGAGAAAGGGAGCAGCTGCGAGGGACGGGGGTCGCTCCGCCAACTCAATAAGAAGAACTCGAGTCGACAAATTCAAGAGGCAATGAAAGACTCGAGGTTATAAAAGCCAGACAAAGAGCTGGCCTGGGACTCATAAATGGCTTCTAACCAGCAACACTGGGGTCATGCATTGTGCACGGGGGCATTAGAATCAATCTGTGAGTTTCAAAGAAAGATGGACGTCCGAGAACTTGTACGTAGGACAAAAATGGAAGATATTACATATATACTGAGTGAACAATACAGGGACCACAGCCCTGAAATGAGAAAGAATTCTACAGAAAGAGCTGAGATTCCTAAAAGGCTCACCCAGCACAGTAAATGGTGTTAAACTGAAGCTAACGTTTCATACTTTAGCCTTATAGTCACTGTTTGATTTTAAATCCACTGCTCTGGAGTACAAAGCTAGAACAGAAATGGTGTCACTGTCCATTTACTTACGCACAGCAGAACAGGCTCCCAGCATCACTGTACTGGCCGGGCTGAATAAGATATGCCTTTATTTTCCCCTCGTAAATACAGCAAGGCATTGTGGTCTGAACAAACGTGCTCCTATCTAAATAGACGCCCAGGCTTGCGAGATGCAAATAAAATCCTAACAGATAGCATCAATTAATCCTGTTTAATACAGTACATGAAGATAAGTGTTCCTTGTCGTGCTGCACAATAAAACCACAGGCTTTTGACCTGTGCTTACAAAAGGCAAATTCAAATGTGACCTTTCTGCTGAACTTCAAACTGCAACGCACTGCTGACGGTAAATTCTGTGCTGATGCAGCAAGGTTGGGTGAACAAACAATGCTTCCTACGAGTCAAGCAGCAGTCTCGATACGCAGGATTAGGCTCCGGTGTGCAGTTATTGATTTATCACGTTTGGAAGCGTTTCTCTATAGTGCCGGAGAGAGGCCAAGGGAGGATGAGATGGGGAGGATGTCTTTGGAGAAGCTATTTTGACTACATGACCGGCTCGTTCTCAGGGTCGTTAGGAACTCTTATGAGTTTTATAACAAGCGCAGCTCGCTGCCGAGGCCCGTCGCCATGGCAACAGGCTCTCTGATGCTAGTTGATGCAGTAGGAGGAGTTCTGTTGGCTGTGCGCGGTCTCTGGTGTCATCACCCCCCCCTCCACTTATTCTCACTCTCTCTCACACAGCCACACATGGACACGTACACTTTCTAGATTGTAGGTTTTTTTTTGCATTCAGTCGCTATGACAGTCACTATTGACTTGAATTTTTGATGGTTATTATTACATAAATCTCTACATTGGGATCGATTTTTCTCTTTGTTGGATCTATCGTAGAGCGTCACCAAAGCACTGTAGAAGGCTTACGTGAATCAAGAACGGGTCATTAGCAAGTGGTTGCTTGCATGTCAACGATGATTGATTATTCAGAGATTAGAATGACACCTGAAGGCTCAAAGCCACAAAACGTTACACATCCTCTCTTGTCCTGTAGGGCCATATTACAGAGCTCTAGCGCTGGGTGATACTGAAAAAATCTGATGTATCACAGTATTACAGGCATCACAGTACATGGTATCAGTTTGCATTTGTATATATTAATGATCCAGTGCTTCCTGAGTACTGGTACACTGCAGTAATGTCTTTACACGCCTGTCCTACAGTACTGTGCAAAATTCAGAAGCTACTCTTTGTTTATTTTGTTTCCGAAACAGCCATTAAGTCATTCATTTTTCACCATCAGAAAAAAAAAGCTAAATATCTAAATATTATATTTTTTTAGATTTTAGTGTGTCTAATGTTTGTCTTTCTTACACCTTCCATTCTTTTCAGGATGCTTGCTTTCAGTCTTAGAAGTTGGCTCAGTATTTCCTGCTTCATCCCAGTAATCTTAAACACACTCAATGATGTTGACGTCTGGACTCTGGGAGGACCGTATATTGTTCTCAGATCACCAGTAGCTTCTTTGTTTGATCTGCAAATGTTGTCATTTTGTTGTCTATTTCCTTTTCTCAGTAAGGCTTCTTGACAGCTGCACATCCTTTCTGACCCACAGCGCTGAGACAGAAACACCTGTGGATGTTTTCAGATCTGCAGCAGCTTGATTTTCTCCTCTCTCTCAAAGATCAAAGCTTTAAGTGCTGTTTATCTGATGGGGACAGTTCTGGTGGTCAAAAGAAATCTTACTGTTTATTTTTTATATTTTATGTATTTTGAATTATTCTTTCAAATCAATCTGGAGCACCCAGCAAACCATACTGCAAGTAACAGCTGAGCACAAAAGTCGCCAACGCTCTGCTGACGCAGTAGCTGCGCAGTTCAGAAACCTCCTCTGGCATCAACATCAGCGCAAAAACACCAGGAGCTTCATGGCAGGAGTTTCCAGCTGCATGAAAGCCTTACATCACCAAGCACAATGCTAAAAGTCAGATGGAGTGGTGTAAAGCACTCTGGCACTGGACTATGGAGCAGTGGAAACGTATTCTGTGAAGTGATGAATCACACTTCTGTATATGGTAATCTGGGAACGTTACCCGCCTGACTGCACTGTGCCAACTGTAAAGTTTGGAGGAGGAGGGATGATGCTATGGGGTTGTATTCAGGGGCTGGCCTAGACCCCTTAGTTCCAGTGAAGGGAAATCTTAATGCTTCAGCAGACCAAGACATTTTGGACAACTCTATGCTTCCACCTTTGTGGCAATAGTTTGGGGAAGGCCCTTTTCTGTTCCAGCATGACTGAGCCCCAGTGCACAAAGCAAGGTCCAGAAAGGCATAGCTGGGCGAGTTCAGTGTGGAAGAACTTGACCGGCCCTCACAGAGCCCTGATCTCAACCTCATCAAACACCTTTGGGATTAACTAGGACAGAGATTGCGAGCCAGGCCCTCTCGTCCAACATCACCGTCTGACCTCACAAACGCTCTTCTGGATGAATGGGCAAAAATTCCAGACAAACTCTTGTAGATACTTGTTCTGATAAGTGTTCTGATACTTTTGTCCATATAGTGTATATATCAGTATCGTTAAAAAGCAATACTGCTGTGAGACAGAAAACTAGTCTAGCGGTACAGATAATCTCTCCCAGCACGGCTGAGCTGCATGTAAAACTGAACTATTTCATTAACAGTACAACCTGCAGGAACTCTGCTTTATCTTCTTCCTGTCACGTCCTTCTGAACGTGTTCCTTTTTTTCCCTGACCAGCCGATATTTTACAGTAGGTTCACTGAATCAGCGCTTCCCAGAGATCAAGGCCAGTCTATCAGAGAAAAGATTCTGACTAAGCAGGAAAAGTCATCTGAGGTGTATTCTCAAACCTCTAAAAAGAAGTTCCTCCAAGCAAAGCAAACAACAGCACTTTAAGCGCAATTCAAGCTAGATTAGTTTTACCAGAGGACAGTGCTGGGTGGAACTGATAAAATTCAATATCACAGCATTTTTCCAAATATTTCACAATGTTAGATGATGTTTACATTGATAAAGATAATGAACCCATGCTTCTTGGGTATTGGTGCTTTAAACAGTAACCTTTACTTGACAGAAAACAGAATTCCAGAAAGGATGCTTTATATATATATATTTTCTGAATTGTTCTTTAAAAACACCCAGCAAATGCCGTATATTTCTGTTAGTTTCTGCTATCTATCAGTATCGCTATAACCAAAAATTGATACTGACACAACTAATGGTATACAGAAATGCTGAGCTCCATGTAAAACTGAGCTATTTCTAACAGTAGAACGTATAGGAACTCTGCTTTATCTTCTTCCTGTCACATCCTCACGCCCACACCTTCTGAACGTGTTCCTTTTTTTCCCTGACCAGCCGATATGTTACTGTAGGTTCATTGAATCAGCGCTTTCCAGAGATCAAGGCCAGTCTATCAGAGAAAAGATTCTGACTAAGCAGGAAAAGTCATCTGAGGAGTCTTCCTGAACCTCTAAGAAGAAGTTCCTCCAAGACAAGGAAACCACAGCACCTTAAGCACAATTCAAGCTAGATTAGTTTTACCAGAGAACAGTGCTGGGTGGAACTGACAGAATTCAAGTCATGATACTTTCCAACTATATCACAGAAGCAAATGATTTTTAAGTGACATAGCTTCTGCTCTGTTTTCTTCTCCTGAAATAAGTCAAGTCAAGGTTTCTTTATGTAGCGCTTTTTACAACAGGAATTGTCGCAAAGCAGCTTTAAAGAAAAACCTGGGCCTGAGCCTCCATGAGCAATCCAGTGGCGACAGTGGCAAGAAAAAACTACCTAAGAGCAGGAGGAAGAAACCAAGGAACCAAGACTTAAAAGGGGAACCCATTCTCCTCTAGTCGACACCAGAGAGCAAACAATAATAAATTTATATAGTGTATTTGTAAATATGTAAACTGGAAAAGTGCTATTTTATCGAGTAGAAGGTTATTAAAGATGTAATTAGCTATTACTACCACCAAAACTATAATATCGATATTGTTCTGTGACATTAATACTGTAATGTATTCTAGTATTTTATATAAGGCCTGTCACCACTATAGAAGGTTTTGTAATGCAATGTGTGGATTTGAGTGGTTGATTTTCCCAAATTGAAACATCACAGTCCAGATGTTCATGTCACTGTTATGGGACAGAACACATTCAATAACAATAACAACACGTCACACTGTCCTGTCTTTTAGCAGGTTTTACTGTTCCATTTCTGTGACACTGATTCATACAGGACTGCTAATACTGCGGCAGCTCTGGATTCAGCCAATTACAGAAAGTAATCTGTTTCAGAATTAGTACTTATCAGACTTGTAAAAGTGTAGAATCATATTGGATTAAAACAGCACTGCTCTAGATAAACCTAATACAGCCTGAATGGGCCTTTTTGTAGGTGACAGATATGAACTCCATGGTATTTAGAGAATTCCATCCTTCCAAGCTTTAGGATAATGAAAACCTACGAACTCATGGCACTGCATCTCAAGTCTTGCCTCCTGTTTGGTTCATTTGTGCAAACCACCTGCATATTTAAGATGCTGCTCATTAAAAAGGTCACCCCTCACCAGTGTACAGCAAAAATGTCAGCAAAAAAAATGAATTAAATAAAGAAAATAAATAAATAAACAAATAATTTGGTGGATGGAAGGTAATGAATTGGGAAATAAATTCATTTGGCATCTGACGTTAAGAGCCATCCAGAATTTAGGGGCCCACTGAATACTGAAATTGAAAAACTGAGAGTGTAGCAGAGGGATGATGGGATAATCGGACCAGATGAGTGTGAGTCTAAATGGTAACAACCTGTTTCCACTGATGTTGGATTCCCAATTGAGACAAAATTAGGAACTGAGAGTTTAAGAGAACTGGCTTCATTATAGCAGATTAAACAATGCTTTGCAGTTATATTGTCATTAACATGGTGTGAACCAATTTAAAAGGATGTTTTAAACATGGAGTTCTGTTAAATTAGTCATTTTGATACAAACTGTACTACAGACTGCTTAATAATTTGCCTCTGTTTTAATAATATTCAAGAAAACAGATTTAATATGCAACTCGAGTAGCCAAGAAATCACAAAAATATGGTTCCTTCTTGCAATCACTGCCTCATTATAGATCAGTGGTATGTAGCAGAGGAGTAGGAACCATCAGTCACATGTGCTACAGTAAGACTTTGATCACAGGCCCACTGGCTCTCTGTACGAGGCTGGCCATTTGTTTTACTGACTGTGGAGTCAAGAGAGGCGCGGCTTCAATATTGCTCTTTACTCACAGCTTCACAGCAGGGCCAGAAATGTCTCTTGATTCAAGGCTAATTATAGGAATAAACATACAATGGGGGACTAAATTATTGGATGTTATTATGTGTTACTGGGTACTGACTGGGCTCTGGGTGTTAAATTAATATGCTGAAATATAAAGATTATACAATATGATACAATATATCTGAAAGGCAATTCACATATTCCTATGTCTTGAACCAAATTTGGCCATACTGACTAAAAAAACACAAATGTATGTACAACGATCAAATCGAGCATCTCAATGAGGATTAATTAGAGTAGTTTTTCCAGAGCAAGCACTCCATATTTGAAACACATATGGTAAAATGCACAAACAAAAAGTCTCATAGAAACCATACTACCATACTGCCAAGATCAACCAATGAATGAGAAATTAGGCTCCTTCTTTTCATAAAAATAAAAAAAAAAAAAATCAGGGAAAACAATCACGTCATTGCATGCAGGCTTGATCAATGAGGGCCCACCTCTTCATCATGAGGCGCATTATTCAATACTTAATGGTTAAATAAATAGATGTTAGATATGGTTAGCTCTAATATTGCTTAATAATAATTTATTCACCCAAGCATAATAATAAGGTCTTAGAATAAAGTGTTACCTAAGAGTCCCTTTGATCCCTGTTAAGGACAATCACTACCCCTGCATCTGCATTCAAAATAGGGAGAAAAAGAATGGAGACCCTATTTTTGCCACATTAAGAGCTGTGGAGGCTGCACTGTTTCAAAAACCTTCTACACCACTGCACACCATTCGTACTGTGTCTTTTAACGGACTACCATTTTATCATGCCAGTCTCTTGCATGTACTGTCTATATAATCACTGGGGAACAAATTATGCAGAGAAACAGACTATAATCTGTAATTGTAGAGCTACTAAATGCACCTATATGATACGTGGAGCCGATAAACTGGACAGTGAATGCACATACAAGATACAGTACTGCGCAAATATCAGAGACTGCCCATCATTATTTAATCTCCAGTCAAAATGGAGAATGAGTTTTCATTTTCCAGAAGATATTTCTGAGGAGATCAGATATAAGATAATCCATGTGCATAAGTGACAAAACAAGAGTTTCCAAATGTGGAGTTGTCACCAAATGATTAAAAGCTACAGAGGAAATGGGTCTCCTAACAACCATGCAAGACCCGGTAGACACCAAAACTGTCCCCATCAGATAAACAGAACTTCAAGCTTTCATCTTTAAGAGAGAGGAGAAAATCAAGCTGCTTCAGATCTGAAACCATCCACAGGTGTTTCTGTCCATCCTTCCACTGTGAGAAGACAAACTCAGCGCTATGGGTCTGAAAGGATGTGCAGCTGTCAAGGAGCCTCACTGAGAAAAGAAAAAACTGCTAATCAAAGAAAGAAGGTGTTCTCAGAACAATTGACTGTCCAGACCTCAACATCATTAAGGCTACATTCACACAGCAGGTAAAAGTGGGCCAAATCTGATTTTCTCACTAAATCCGATGATTTTGTTTGACAGTTCACAATATTTTTTAAATGTGACCTGTATGAGACATCAGTCTGAACAGATCAGCTCCTAAACCGACCCGCATGCGCAAAAGAACAATGCTTCACGTGGCTCATCCAGAGGTAAACGATCATGACTGCCAACGAACGGCAGTCACCCCCGGAGGGTGCAGTTTCATCTTCGCCAGCATCACAGGAGCCATCATGCAGCTTCACTGATTGACAGCTGGGCTCATCACCCAAAATATGTGTTTTAGCTCGCCGTAAAAAGGGCGCGTTACTCGGACATGGTCACTTCTTTGATTCGTGTCCTCGGATTCTTTAAACTTTGCTTTTAGATTTTTAACCGTTCTTTGACACTGCAGCCTCGCTCTCCTACGGCCGCGTTCGACAATTTCTTTGGAGATCTCTTCGAACGTGGAGGGGTTTTACAGAAACATACAGAAATATCACCTCAAATGTTTATGAGGTCTCAGCAGCGCGAAATTATGACGAATGTCGAGTTGGATTGACGTAAAAGTCGCATGAATTCCTTTCCTGTCCCTGCAGATTTCTTTAATAAACCAAAAGCGAGTCTCCTGAAAAGAATGAAAGCTGTAATAAAGACAAAGGGTGATACTAGATTTAGTTGTTGAGGCTTCTGTGTAATTTTCTATTAAATATGTTTTAATCATGCTGAAAAATGAAATACTAGTACTTAAATGTCCATTTTGACTGGAAATGACAGATGGAGGCTGGTCTCATTTGCACAGTACTGTCTGTATGAGACTTTTGGCAAATAAGAATTCCACTTATATCAAGTATAACCTCATGCACAAGCCTTTTAGTGAATAACCTACTGATAACAGGTTATTACCAAGTAATTTACAGTTTCCGCAGTAGTTCAATGATTTGATGACTATTTGATTCACAGTTAGGAGGTGCTTGAAATAATTTCTTTGTAAGTAGTTAATTCATCTGAAAGGCTCCCTTTGATCCCAACCGTTCAAGTAACTGTTCTGAGTGGCCATTCAGATTCTTGCACTCCTCTCAGCAAGACTAAAAGCAGAAAGGATCCTTCTGCCATTCAAACTCTTATCAGGCAAATAATTCAGCAAGCATAAACCCTCCCCTAAAACCATTTCACATCAGCCCACAAACCCCTCAAATCCCATTCTCCAAATCTATGTGACTGTGCGGTGAGTCAGCCCAAAGTTAAACTGCCCACACTGAATGACTGACTGAATGTCTTCTCTTCACCGTTAAAAAAAAAAAAATGACAAAAAAACCCTGCCTGATAACCTCCGTGAAGGAAAACACAAAACAGACGCTTAATTGCCTAGCCCTGGTTCAAGGACTGAGGTGGAGCTCCACCGGGAGATTTCTTTAGCTCGGCTAAAGCTAACTTTTAAAAGCCGCCTCGCCACAGATGCGTCGCACCACCCACTCCACTGATGCTCCTCTGCCTCTCAATGCGCTGAGGTTGAGTCATACAGCTGTCTATTATTCATAGCTGCAGATACCTGCTTCAAATTTAAAAACAGGACTGAAAGTCCTAAAAGGTTTGCCATAGTGTCCCAAAGAGGGGGTGGGGGTGGGGTGGGGGTTGCTATTTCGATGTACAGCACAGGCTTATCTGCACTGATGGTTTATTAAGAGCCGTTTTCCTATTTTTAAAGTGCATCCTGGGACAAACAGTACTCTCTCAGTCACTCTCCTTGTCTTTCTCTTTTCCTCTCTCTCTCTCTCTCTCTCGCAGTCCCTCTCTCTCCCTTTCTATTGCTCGGTTAATGCGAAAGAGCAAATAAATATCATAAAACATAAAACAAGCACGAAAAAGAAGCGATTATTTGGTGCACGACAAGACAAACCATTTCAGGCCTTCAAAAGACCTGAGTAATTGCATTAGGGAGCTTCAATAAAATCATCCAAATTATGCATCTGATGGAACTCCTCTGCTTTTTAATAATAATATAAAGCTCATAACAGCAGTCTCGAAAGGTTGCAGTGTGCATATTCCTTGCAGATGAGCTACAACAGGAGTCAAAGAGGAAAGATTTCCCCAGACACAACAGGGCTCCACTGACTAAATCTGTGTTATTTTGCTGTCAACAAGTTAATATTCATTACTTTACTGAGCCTTAAAATCAAGATGAGAGCTGCTTCAGTGCAGCACAGTTACTTCTAGTCCAGTCAAGTTAGTGTTTTGAAAGAAAAGTGATGCTGATTCTGTAAACTGCTTGTGATTTGGTCAGGTAAGATAATCCTTAAAATAAGATAATCCTTTATTAGTCCCACAACAGGAAAATTCTCAAGGACATACAAACAGATTTACTAAGAGAGGCGCTGATTACCTACCCACATTTCAGAAAGTTGTTACATGAAATGGTTGTGAATACACTGCCTGATGTCTGAGACATTGTTTTACAATAGTGTTGTGATAAAGTTTTGGTCTAAAACGTATTTTTTTAAATGTATTTTTCAATTTATTTTGATCCATTCATGGTGGAGGGGTACATACAGGGCACTGGAAGGCCAAAAAACGTATTTTTAGATTCACTGCTATTTTATCACCATCAACATTCCTTATATAAAAAAAAATCAGATAACTTGTGTAGGTTCACTTGTGGTTAGATATGGTTGGATAGTAAATAAAACATCTACGTTTGTGCTGTAGACATTCTGGTTCACAGCGTCGTAGTTAAAATACAAACGGCGCAATGTAACTGTGTTGGCTCACATGCTTTTTAAATGGAAGTGCGAAGATTTGATTAGACTGAAATTATTCCTTATTTTCTCAAAACTTTGACTTGGCAAGTGAATAATGGCCCAAAAAACTGTTACATGGTTATTTCAACATCATTAAAAAATGACATTAACGAAAATAAGACATTAATTTGACATAATACATTAGGAATTCAAGGAAAATAAGTAAAATATTTTCTATTTTGAAAATGTTCTGGTGGGATGAACTGCAAAAATCCCGGCCTAATTTCACTAAACACACTCAGGTACTTGGGAACTGTATGATTTTAAGCATAACTTCTCAGCTACATGCAGAACATCGATGATTAACAGTGACATTTCACCACAGTGCACAGACAAACTACAGCACAAAGAAACCACAGCGCAGGAATAATGATGTAAGAAGTAGCTTTAGAAAAGCAGGGATCACAGAGCCAAAGATTTCAAGCATGTTCTTTGCAGCTTAAACCAGTTTTCTTAAAACTCTTTGGTTTAGTTTTTATTTCTCACATTAAATTAAGAATAAGGTGGCATGGCAGGCAATTACAAGCGTTTTTTTTTTTAATCAAAAATAAATAAATAAAATAAATAAAAACTTTGTTTTCTCTCTGAGCACAATGACAGCCTATATGTGCCAAAAATAAGACAAGCTTTTCACAGGCATCAGTCAAGTAAATCAGAGTAGGTGATTCATTGATAGAAATCTCCTTCCAGTATTTTGCCAGTTTTTTGAAAGAGAAACTTATTAATGCATCTGCAATGAGGCAGAAGCGCGAAAGAGCTGCGACCGCCCTTTGGCCCTCTTTATAGGCGCTTTAGCTCCTTTTTAGTACATCAGTGCAGCCACTTTGTGATGCCAAAATAGTTTGTGATGGTGCAAAACGTAGTAAACATGCCCCATAGTCTTGGTTACTTCAAGTCATTACCGTATATAATGTAAGAAAACTGCTTGCTGTAGCATAACAGCTGTTCTCTTTCTACAGCAGCTTGAGCATAAGCGCCTCTGACGTCACATATGATGGATAGAAGTTTGTTCTCTCTGCCGTGAAACGTGGAACATTTCACAATGGGCATGTCAGTATTGCAAATCACTATTCAAATGCTCTTTCCCCTGATTGCCTGGCTTTGATGGAACTGCTTTTCAATGATTGCAAAACGACTGCAAGAGATGACTTTGGAAGGCTGGACATCACGCTTTAAGATATAATCCTAGCAAGAGAGGTTTAAAAGATGGTGGGTGGCGTGGTGGGGGTAGAGGAACCCTGGCGGGCGGGATGAGGAATAAAAAACACTTGAGACATGAAAGATCTGCTACCTTCAAAGGCTCGGCAAATGAAGGATCACCTGGGTTCCTGTTGCTCCAGCTGGTCTCACCCAGCAGGTGAGGGCCCTCTCTTTGCTGCCTCCTCCACATTAAACCTACGTATCCGTCTATCCTCTCATCAGCTATTACTGCCACGCCAGGCCGACCTCTCAGCTCTCTGACTCGCAAACGCCTCGGGTCCAAGGTCTGCCGCTGAACTGCTATTTCAATGCAAAACTTTTTGACTCTGCACCTTCAAAGGCATCGATTGCAAGAACAAAGCTTGTAGAGATTGACACCTGCGAGCCTTGCGAGCGACAGTGGCGTAAGAGGGCAGTAATGAACGGAAAGCTGTCACTGTGCGCACAGCCTGGCAGAAGGCCAGCACCTCGCAGCAGCTCGAAGCTGTCATCTGCCGAGCTGCCATGCCCTGGCACCTGGGCCTGCCATCTTGAGCTGTTCTGATGAGCTGGAAGAGGAGGGCAGATGGCAGCGGGGACTGGCAGGATGCTGGGACGCATCAGAGAGAAAAGCATCACGCCCGTTGCGAAACTCAAATTGGAGGGATACCTTGACCCAAGAGACCTTGCTCTTGATTGTCTCGCCACACTTGAGGCTACAGATGGCACAATACCACTTTTTTTTATCCGATACTGATATTGACACCTTGAAAATCGGCCAAAATCAAAATCGATTTGATAATTTATTACTCTTTAAATGAGCTGCTTCTAACTGTAGCACTTCACTTTAGATGAGTATCCAAAAGTTTTCAAACTATTCAAACGTTCTACCACCGCACAGAAAGAAATACAATGACATCACACAATGCAAGGGGTACTTCAATCTAGATTTGTCACAAGACTGAATTGTATTCATCTAGTTTTCCAATATCTGATTCAGCATGTTCTCCTGATATTAGCCCAATACCAATACCTGATATCAGATCAGTGGTAATTACTACAAGTCATTCACACTATCAACAACATTACCTGAGTCCTTATAGCGAGGACCAGGCCTGAGGCCGCAGCATGGCTAATCCCAAGAGACTGGCTTTTTTGACTCAACAAACTGGAATAATTTACCGCAGACTGCAACTCATTACACATAAAGTAGGGAATTAGTGCGTTCTGCGCTGCATGCATGTCGCATTATCTACATAAATGTGTTGTAGACGGGTATGGCGGTATGACAAAACTCATACCTTAAGAAGAATTTTTACTGATATACCAGATAAACTGGTACATAGCCAACTAGTGTAACTATCCTCTTCCTTAACAGCAATAATCCACATAATGGCAGATTTCAAAAGATTTCACCCCTCTGAGCAGAGTACGCTCTGTGAAGATGTAAATCATTTTCATTTGTTGATGGACAAAAATTTCACACCCTATTAAGTGCTGCATTTTTTATGTTCAGACCGAGCTCTAGATTACGGTTCTTGGCACAGGAAAAGATCTCTCTTGGGAAGAGGATGCAGGAAGCTGCCAGTGTAAGTGCAGCATGTGCTTGTGATATCACACAGGGCAAAGATCTGCCTCCTCCATGTCTCTGGCACCAGCACTACCATGCTGACTGAAATGGCAAACATAGAGCTCATCAAAGTCTCCATAAGCCTAACAGACCTGGGTACAAGTCATTCTCCTAGCATAACCTAGCAGAAACAGTCTCTTCTCAAACTTCCACTGCTTTTACTAATTATGAGCAGAACAGATTTAATTATGGGATGCTCAGAATGAGCATGGGCTGGATGTTAAATATGCCACTGTCAAATGTGATTAACCCTTTTTTCTTTGAAGCAATCCTGAAACTCTACAGAACTCTATAAAAACTGTACTCCACAGACTGTACTTCCCACGAAAAGCAAAATAATATCTTTTGGACCAAAATGATGTAGTGGTTTGGTTCGTCCGGTCCGGTATGTGCCCGATGCTAAACGGAGCTCCTGTGTCGTCTGCTTTGAAATCTCCTCCTGACTGTGATTGGTCTTAATTACCACATCATATGTTCTGTTATTGGTCCACATGTCACATGGTTGCTTGCATCACTGCACAGTGCAGGCCTCTAGTGATGCTGAGTGTCAAAGATGTACAGAGTTCTTTTAAGTGCACTTACAGTGTGTTCAGCAGTAGTTCGATTTTATTTAATCATTGTTTGAAGTATACAGCCGGCTTTATACATTACGAATGCACTTATATCAAGGATTCAATGCTTTATAAAAGACGCAAACATACATTTCTAAAAATGTATATTCTGGTTTACTTATATTCTATACACCACCACATTTCAGGTGTATTGTTGTGAGCCAAAACAGTAACGTTTTTAATTACATTTTTTTACAATCAAAAATTTTTTATTTTCCAGAATACAGTACATATGTCATAAATATTCATTTGAAATATCAGTCAAATTTAAATATCCTTCCAAAATTTATATATACTGTCGTGACCAAAAAATCATTTTTTCAATTTTTATTTCTCCAGATAATCTGACTTTTGCTACTTTACATTATATGAAAGTTTCATGTTGATTGAGCCACTAAAAAAGCTCCAAAATGACTTGGAATAAAATCTGTTTACATTAACATGCATTACAAGATGAGCATATTTTTGCATTCTTTTGCATTGTTACTATTTTGGGCAGGTTTTGTTTATTTGGACAGCAACAATACAATTATTTAAGCAAATATCTGCTAATGCCAGTATGGGTCTGATATTATCATGCATCCCTACTTCAGATCTCTAGAACATTCAGCACTAAAGCAATTTCTGTGTTGGTCTGAAATGGCTGATCATGGCTTTAATACGGGAAACTGATTTCTGGATGAACGGCCAAAAGAAGCAAGCCTCACAGATGAAGTCAACGAGCAGATGAAAAGGCTGTTTTCCTGGAAAGTAGAGCTCCAGTGGAAATGAAATCTTCGAATGAACATACTGAGAGAGTACGATTACAAAGACCAATCTGCAGCATGGCGCCGACCATGTAAACAGCTCTTAATTTCTTAAAACAACACAAACACAATAGAGCAGATAAAGAAACATGTTCCCTGAGTGCTAAAACCGGAGATTCAGATTTGAATCCTGGTTGTTTCATGTGCCCTCCACAGCTAGGAGTCCTTAAGGAAGCAAATGCTTGCCTGAGTGTGTTGCCCGAGAAGACTTTTAGGATATCGTGCATGATTGACAAGACTGCAGTGGTAGGCTTCATAAACGCTAGGTATCAATCTAGATTTTTTTTGATGTTTGAAGACACATGTACTATGCTGGGGAACTAGTTCTGACTAAACTGGGTCAACAAACTAGTCCATAGTCATGCTAATTACACTCAGGCTGAGTTTTGTTCAGAGTGCTGACAAAATTCCTGTTCTTAAGCCCGGGAGGGAAACAGACACGAGGCACCACCCACCCCTCACAGAATCGACTATCAGCCATCTTCCTACAAGCAGGATTGAACAAGGCTGGCCCCAGCGCTGAGCAGACAAGGTGTGAATGGATGAGATCTTCGCTTGCTGCACCCTGGGGTCCAAGCAGACCGGGGTGAACCTACCACAGATAGTCTGGGGAAGGTTCGGACGGGGGTTGGGCCACGGTTCTCCTGCCAGCGCTCCCTCCGAGCTGTATACACAGAGTGTCAGGAGCGGCTGCCTGTCAAAGAGTGGAGAAAGGAAGCCAAGACAGAGCGGCCCGCCTTCGTCTCATCTAGACCATCAAACGGCGCATTGTTATTTCACCCAACGCCGCCGCCGGCAGAAAGAGATCTGGAGGGATTGACTCGTCTGTCAGATACTCGTCTGGCTCACTCGCAAGCGCCGCTGCTCATTCGGCAGCGATTCGTGCTGAAAGCTTTCAGCAAGGAAGGAAAGAAAACACAAAAAAAAACCTTATGTCAGAGACGGGGAGGCAAATCTCACAGGAGATTCCCCCTCGCGCAGTCGTCTTAGTGTTTATCAGCTACAGGGAATGAGGCTGTCCCCAGAACCTCCTGCAAGGTTCAGTGAGAGGGTGTAACACTTGTAAGAGTCGCTATTGATCCGAGCACGGTGTCGCGCTGGTAGATACAGCCTCCTGTGGGAGAGCGGTCACTGTATCCTGCTCCGATGAGCAGCTGCAGCTATTAGCCCATCACCCTGCAGTGGCTAAACACAGACTGCATGTCACAACACATTGGGATCTTTGGAGAGGACCCAGAACACCCTTGCTCTCTTCCTCTTTGACTGTGCGGCTGGGCCACATGCTGAAACCAGCTGAAACGGGACCAGTCTGTCTGAACAGGGACTCAGTAATTTTAATATCTTGAGCATAAAACAGCAGGTGGGTTTTCAATAAGGAAGAAATAGATCCTGTCAGTTTGAGGGATGCTCTTGTAGTCATTAAACCCTGTAGTCATTAGCACCGGTATTTTCAGAAATGTCAAACAAATTTACCCATTCAGAGCATTCATTAGTACAAAAAGTGTCATAGTTCATTCAATCGGCCTTATTAGCAGTGGGCGGTATGGTCTAAATGTATATCATAATATAATTAAGATTTCTGCCAGTTTCGGTGGACATCACAGTATGTATATTTTTTAATAAAACCATTTTAAATGCCTAATTAAACCTATTCTTGTAGATTAACAGTGGCTTATTACTGTGAAATGTTGCCTCACTTTTTACATATGAACTATTAAAGAACTATTAAATATGAATAATTTTTACTGTGTATAAAATAGCAAAAAAAACACTGAACAATAAATAGATTCAGCGACTTTTTGTTAATATTTTTTTTCATTAAAACCAATAACCACGGCACCATTTAAGGTGAAATAGGAAATTTGAATAAGAAGCCAATTTTAGCTTCATCAAATTTTCTGAAGTCATGCGTTTCATACGTGTGTCCCGCGTGACTCCTGCTCAGGCCTCTGACCATCACTGCTGGAACACAGAAAGTATTACAGTCATTCACTCTTCAGTACTAGCTGGTCTCTTGCTTCTTGCACAGACAATGCTGGGAGACTGCAATGCCATCTCATTTAGCTGGCCAAGTCCAGCAGCTCAGAATGTCCACGCTATGCTAAGGTTAACCTTAAAAGACCAGCAGTTCCTTCATATCCACTGCCTTGAAAACAAAGTAAACTACTTCGGATGCAATGGACTAGACAGCGGGAAGAGACTGAGGGTCTGCTGCGTTTTCATTTTCTGACGAAACTCATACCTGAGGAAGAATTTTGACCAGTATACTGATTGAACTGGTATACCACCCACTACTGGGTCCTCCAACAAGACAAAATCTGTTTTGCTTCTGTTCTAATCT
>JAILXH010243604.1:2966-15973 GCA_023558415.1 Piaractus mesopotamicus | reverse complement strand
GTTTTTTTGGAGGGGTTAGTGAGGGGTCCACGCTTTCTAGAAAGTTCTGACTTCTGTTTTTATTTCAGTTACAATGACCTTTCACCCACAAACTGCTTTAACTGGTTCTAAGAGGAACAAATTCCAGCAAAGAACTGCACACATTCTAAAAATGGGTGTGCTCTGCTCTTTGTGTTTTGCAAGTGTGCCCCAGGCCCCATAGAAGTCTGTTCTAGTATGCATGAAGTCCAGGCCGTGTTTCAGCTGCTACCAGTCCCTTCCATTCCTTTCCAGTATTCTAGTCTTTTCCAGTCTATGTTCCACATCATCACAGCAGGATCTGTATAATAGCCTGCAGAGTGAATGGAACATGTTCTCTTGTTTTGTTTTCACTTGTTTTATTTCCTGCAGTTGTTGTTAGTTTTTGCTGTGATTTACTGTTTTTTGAGGACTCTGTGATTTGTGATGCAGACTGAGTGAAAATCTATTCAGTATCGTGTAATTTACTGTTGAAAAACTGACCTTAAATGGTCTGCCCTTGATAACAAGGAGCACGGTGGTGTTTATCCTGAAATATTCCAAACATCTTATACTATTACTCAGTCTTAGTGTTCTAATTTTCACAACTAAACTGTTGGAGTCGAGGTTCATGATAGAAGACAAAACATTCATTTGAAAAAAATGGTTTACTGGAGTTAAACTGATTCACAGTGTCACACAGTCAAAAAGAACTGTTTCTTGTGGCACTTTAACTGAGTAGTGGAGCAAAATGTTGCGTGTTATCAACAGTCACCAATATTATGTTGTTAATTTTGTATGCTGAATGTTTGTTTGCTCAATTTCAGTTTTTTCTTGATCGTGCCTCTTGTATAATCGGCCTCTAACTGGTCAGGCAGGGAGACCAAGCAGTTATCAACTTAAATACTAAGAGCCACAAAACAATAAACTACGAATAACTATTTAACTCTCAGCCGTCCAGTTGTCAGTTGTTTTCTTGTCTGTTAGATGTAGTCCTGTAATGTTTATACTGCCTGTTGTAATAAACACAGCTTATTTCTCCAGTGCACTGTTCAACTGGAGTCTAGCAAGCCTCCGATTATTTTTCCTATTATCCAGGAGTTTTGTGGGGATGCAACTACAACTATTATTACTATTTTCTCTTCTCAGTGTGCACCATTTCTGGTGGTCTGGTGTCAGGTATTCCTGAGCCCATCTGGTCCAAAACAAATCAGCGAGATATTGAATTTGTTTTCTAAGATGGCGTTTTATGGCCACTGTTAATCGAAATAAAAACAGTAAACTCTGAGAATAAATTCACAATATTTCAAGAAAAACGTCGTAATATTTCGAGAACAAAGTCGTACTATTTAAAAAAAATGTCAGTATTTCGAGAAAAAAAGTCGTAATATTTTGAGAAAAAAGTCATGGAATTACAACGTTAAAGTGGCATTAATACCAGGAAAGGTCGCAATATTGTGGCCAAAGGCTTTGCAAAGGGAAGCAGCACCTCCTCGTGTTCAATGAGGGGCGTTGAGTTGGTGGAGCTAAACTTTCATATCGATTCGCCCATAAAGAAACACTCAGTCTCCCTGTCTCTCCTGCACATCAGCACCAGCCTGTTATTAGTATAAGAAACGGCTGTCCCATAAAGAAACACTCAGCTTCCCTGTCTCTCCTGCACATCAGCACCAGCCTGTTATTAGTATAAGAAACGGCTGAAACGGCTGAGCAGGAAACTGTATTTATCTAGAATAAAGAGCCAGACGGACTCAGAGGAAACTGTCTGTCTGTGTTGTTGAAGGAGAATCTCAGGCAGGGTCTCTACACGGCTATCGGGGCTGCATCTCCACACCATTCAAAGAGTGCATGAAGTTTCACAGACGGTGAGAAAGATGATCAAAATGATCCACAGAGAGACAGGAGTGAGTGGAGCTCCGGCGCCAGTACAGCAACCGAGACCCCAACGTGTTATGGCAGCCCCCTACAATTAGCCCCCCTTATCCTCAAAATAGACTTTTTTCTTGAAATATTATGACTTTTTTTCTCGAAATATTACGACTTTATTTCTTGAAGTCTACTATTTTTATTTTTTATTAACAGTGGCCCTAAATCACCGTCGTAGTTTTTAGCCTCTCCTAGGACACTTATAATCCTTAGTGAAGACTTCTGGATGCACGGTGGGTTGAGTCCTCATCAGCAGCAAATGGTTGAGGGAAACCCATCCTCCTCTTTTCGACACTGGATAGCAAAACAATAACACAATAGCATTATGAACAAAGCATTAGGTTTGACCATTAGTATAAGATATGGAAAAGGGGAAAAGCAAAAGAAGCGATGACTCTGATTAAAAAAAAGTTGATTGCAGCAGCAGCAGCATCAGGTGGGTCAGTTCATGCAGGTGAGATTTGTACAGCATTGTTCAGCAGGAAGTTTCATGGTGGTCAAACCGGTCCAGAAGGCTGGCGAGCAGTAATCAAGGCAAATGAAGCAACAGAATCAGACCAACAGCAGTTATTCAGCTCAGCAAAGAAACACACAGACAATACTGTTAAAAGAGACTGATTACAGTATACAGTGTTAACAGAGTGCAGCAGAGACTCCAGCAGGTCGAGCTATAAAAGCCTAACTAAGAGAGAGAGCCAGAAGGTAACAGAGACATGAGGCTCCCTGAGATTTCAGCGCCCCTCCACTCCACCGTCAACAGACCTGAGTGAGCTCAAGAGATCAGCGGGACGATGGCACCAACACTTCTAGTTTACCATAATGACCACTCTATGACCATGAAACCCCAGATTTCACCTTTTATCTAACAGGAAAAATTAATTACCAAAGGCTTGACTAAACAAGTGGGTTTTTAGCTTAAAGACTGAGGCTGTGTCTGAGTCCCGAACACTGACTGGAAGATTATTCCAAAGTTGGGGGGCTTTGTATGAGAAGGCTGCCCCCCCTGATGGAAATTTATTCTATGTACTAATAGTAAGGCAGCACCTTGTGATCCAAGTCAGCATGATGGTTGATAATAAGAGGGAAGTTCATTCAGGTACTGAAGGGTGAGGGGGTTTAGAGCTTTATATGTGAGTAAAAGCTGTGATGGCAGGAAACAGCCACTTCACCGCCACATTTATCAGTGACTGCCACTTCACCGCTACTCCACCATTACTTTTATTAGTGACTGCCACTTCACCGCCACTTTTATTAGTGATCGCCCACTTCACTGCCACTCCACCATACACTTTTATTAGTGACCTCCACTTCACCGCCACTGCTCCGTCACTTCACCGCCACTCCACCGTCACTTTTATTAGTGACTGCCACTTCACTGCCACTTCACCGCCACTCCACCACCACTTTTATTAGTGATCGCCCACTTCACTGCCACTCCACCATACACTTTTATTAGTGACCGTCACTTCACCGTCACTTTACTGCCACTGCTCCGTCACTTCACCGCCACTCCACCGTCACTTTTATTAGTGACTGGCACTTCACTGCCACTGCTCCGTCACTTTACCACCACTCCACCATCACTTTAATAGTGACTGCCACTTCATCGCTACTCTACCTCCACTCCATCATCACTTGTATTAGTGATCGCCTAGTTCACCACCACTTCACCGCCACTTTTATTAGTGATCGCCCACTTCACTGCCACTCCACCGTCACTTTTATTAGTGATCGCCCACTTCACCGTCACTTTTATTAGTGATCTCCCACTTCACTGCCACTCCACCATACACTTTTATTAGTGACCTCCACTTCACCGCCACTTTACCGCCACTGCTCTGTCACTTCACCGCCACTCCACCGTCACTTTTATTAGTGACTGCCACTTCACTGCCACTTCACCGCCACTCCACCACCACTTTTATTAGTGATCGCCCACTTCACTGCCACTCCACCATACACTTTTATTAGTGACCGCCACTTCACTGTCACTTTACTGCTACTGCTCCGTCACTCCACCACCACTCCACCGTCACTTTTATTAGTGACTGGCACTTCACTGCCACTGCTCCGTCACTTTACCACCACTCCACCATCACTTTAATAGTGACTGCCACTTCATCGCTACTCTACCTTCACTCCATCGTCACTCTTATTAGTGATGGCCTAGTTCACCACCACTTCACCGCCACTTTTATTAGTGATCGCCCACTTTACCGCCACTTCACCGTCACTTTTATTAGTGATCGCCCACTTCACCGCCACTCCACCGCCACTTCACCGTCACTTTTATTAGTGATCGCCCACTTCACCGTCACTTTTATTAGTGATCGCCCACTTCACTGCCACTCCATCATATACTTTTATTAGTGACCTCCACTTCACCGCCACTTTACCGCCACTGCTCCGTCACTTCACTGCCACTCCACCGTCACTTTTATTAGTGACTGCCACTTCACTGCCATTCCACCACCACTTTTATTAGTGATCACCCACTTCACTGCCACTCCACCATACACTTTTATTAGTGATGTCACTTCACCATCACTTTACTACCACTGCTTTGTCACTTCACCGCCACTCCACCATCACTTTTATTAGTGACTGCCACTTCACTGCCACTGCTCCGTCACTTTACCATCACTCCACCATCACTTTAATAGTGACTGCCACTTCACCGCTACTCTACCTCCACTTTTATTAGTGACTGCCACTACACCGCCACTCCACCATCACTTTTATTAGTGACTGCTACAGCACTGCCACTCCACCATCACTTTTATTAGTGACCGCCACTCCACTGTTACTTTTATTACAGACCGCTACTTCACTGCCACTGCACCATCACTGCTCCGTCACTTCACCCTCACTATTATTAGTGACTGCCACTGCACCGTCACTTTATTAGTGACTTCCACGTCACCACTACTCCACCTTCACTTTTATTAGCAGCCACCACGTCACCGCCACTCTACTGTCACTTTTATTAGTGACTGTCACTCCACTGTCACTTTTATTAGAGACCGCTACAAGTCTGTCATACAGCCCAAAATAAAAAAATATATGGACATATAACTTTATATATATTCAACATACATTTCAGATTCAATCCATGCCAAAATACATCCAAAAAACAAAAATGCATTTCAGAACATACTGCTATATTAATAATATTAGTAAATATATTTTAAAATGCATTTATGTTAAATGTATGGGGAAATATTACACATAGAAATGTACTATAGCAAAATACAGGTTGATTCAAACAGATTAATCTGACTTCTGATTTTGTAAATCATTACAGTAAACATGCAGTAAACTGTAAATGGTTTAAGTGAGCATAAAGATTATTATGTAATTTTACAAGTGCTCAATATGAACCTCCTCCAGCTATACGGACAACATCAACGTGATAGTCAAATTCATCCCATACTCAATTGAGCATGTCGGGTGTCACTGTACTCACGGCTCTTTCAGTGCAATTTTACAGATCATCCATTGTTGTTGGGAGTGGCACATAAACAGAATCCTTAACGTACCCCCACAAAAAAGAGTCACACGGCTGGATATCTGGTGATCTTGCTGGCCAGAAGTGAGGTGCCAAATCGTGGGCTTCTTTACGGCCAATCCAGCGATACGGGAGCTTGTTGTTGAGAAACGCTCGAACTTCCCAGTGCCAGTGAGGTGGCGCTCTATCCTGCTGAAAAATTAAGTTATCAGATTCACCATGTAATTGTAGGAAAAGCCACTCCCGTAACATTTGTAGATATGAGTTTCCTGTAACAGTGTTTTGCAAGAAGAAGAAAGGACTGTAAACCTATTCTCGGGATATGGCACAGAAAACATTAAGTTTCAGGGAGTCTTTTTGATGCTCAACTGTTGCATGGGGGTTCTCTTCGCCCCATATTCTCACACTGTGACAGTTCACCTTACCACTTAGATTAAAAGTGGCTTTGTCACTGAACACCAAGCGCTGATGAAAATTGTCATCTTTTGCCTTCTCAAGCATATAGTCACAAAATTACACTCGTTTTTCTTGATCCTCAGGTTTTAGGGCTTGCAAAAGTTGTAATCTGTCACCAACCAGTACCTCAAGACACTCCAAACAGTAGTCTGAGGGAGTGATAATTCTCGGCTGGCACATCTAGTAGACTTGCCTGGGCTGCGTTGGAAACTCGCTTGGATTCATTGAATGTCTTCAACAGAAACACAAAGTCACACTGTGCTCTTCCCTGTACATAAACAACCTTTTTCTTGGAACTGGAACTAACGACAAATGCTCTGAGCTGTTGGATGCTGGACTGCCGATGAATCATGTTGCACAGTTATGACAGATTCACTCTTATTGAAGTGGAGAACGTGTAGTATCTGAGCTCCATGTGTTATCTGACTTTGTTGGTCTGGAAAGTTTAAGTTAGGGGGCCCTTAGTCTATAGGTCCAAGAGTCAAGGTTCCCTTCCTTTTTTAGTTTCAGAAGAATGAGACTATTTTAAGAAGGACCATATGTTCTGCTCCCTTTGTCGAGAACAGTTACCCTATATAAAGC
This sequence comes from Piaractus mesopotamicus, assembly GCA_023558415.1. Taxonomy (NCBI): domain Eukaryota; kingdom Metazoa; phylum Chordata; class Actinopteri; order Characiformes; family Serrasalmidae; genus Piaractus; species Piaractus mesopotamicus. Next base: position 9,504 of record JAILXH010243604.1, on the reverse strand, counting down.
AGCAGGCTATACTGCTCAGGAGGGGACACTTTAGAATTGGCACAGATCCTCTCTCAGGTACTTTATGGTGCTTGATAAGATACTGTTTTACTTTGTAATAAACATCTTATACAAGTGAGACGGTGTCAGCGGAGACTTCTTCGTCATCTTCACATCATCGCTATTTAATAAACAACAAACGCAAAACTCTTTCTGCTCAAGGGTCGCATCTCCTCACAGACTGAAGGGAGTCATCTTCCAGTGACAGTCAGAAACTCTATGACCCCCTCTTTCAATTGGCATGTGATTGCTTCCTAGGCACCTCACGGTTGTAGAAATATGGTGCTTTGAAATTGGATGAATCTTTTTGAATCACCCTGTACATGTATGTACAACCACATTTCCAAAACAATTGGGACACTGTGCAAAATGTAAATAAAAACAAAATGCAATGATGTGCAAATCAACCCTATATCAACCCTATATTTCATTGAAAATAGTACAAAGACAACATATCAAATGTTGAAACTGAGTTCCAAAAAAGTTGGGATGGGGGGGGGCAAATAAAAAGGCTTGTAAAGTTGTGTAATCCTTAAGAAAACACCTGGTGGTTAATTGGCAACAGGTCAGTAACATGAATGGGTATAAAAAGAGCATCCCAGAGAGGCTGAGTCTTTCAGAAGTAGGATTCAAGGATTTTCAATAAACAGGATCCAGAAACACTGCTGCCTTCTCTGGGCCAGAGCTCATTTAAAATGGACTGAGGGGAAGTGGATAAGTGTCCTGTGGCCCGACAAATTAACATTTGAAATTCTTTTTTGGAAATCATGGACACTGTGTCCTCCGGGCTAAACACCACTCAGCTTGTTATCAGTGCACAGTTCAAAAGCCAGTATTCATGATGGTGTAGGGGTGCAGTAGTGCACATGGCATAGGTGATGTGCATATCTGTGAAGGCACCATTAATGCTGAACGATATGTACATGTTTTGTCAACATATGCTGCCATCCAGATGACGTCTTTTTCAGGGAAGGCCTTGATTATTTCAGTAACACAAAGCTAAACCAAATTCTGCATGTATTACAACAGCATTCCTCCGTATTAAGAGTGCTAAACTGGCCTGCCTGCAGTCCAGACCTGTCACCACTGATAAAATTTGGTGCATTATTAAATTAAAAATATGACAAAGGAGACCCTGAACTGTTGAGCAGGTGAAATCCTATTTCAAACAAGAATGGGAAAACATATCACTTTCAAAACTACACCAATTGGTCTCCTCAGTTCTCAAACGCTTACAGAGTGTTGTTAAAAGAAGAAGTGATGAAAAACAGTGGTAAACATGCCCCTGTCCTAACTTTCTTGGAACATGTTTTTGGCATTATATTCAAAATGGGCAAATATTTTCAAAAAACAAAAAAAATTCTCAGTTTTAACATTTGATATGTTTGTCTTTGTTGTATTTTCCTTTAAAAATATGGTTTACATGATGTGCCTATCATTGCATCCTATTTTTATTTACATTCTGCACAGCATCCCAACTTTTTTGGAAATGGCGTTGTAAATGTATTTTTCAAGTACATGTGAAAATGTATGAAAATAGCTAAAGCACTTTGTCTAATGCACTTTACTGTTTGGAAATCTTTTGAAATAAATTTTTATCTTTTGAAATTAATTTGTACTCCAGTATCTTAATTGTAAATGTTAGTAAATGGACCCTATAGTGCTGAAACTGTGTGCAGAATAACTGTGTGGAATGTGTAATGAAGACAGCTAAAGATAGCTGCACCATGTGGTCTGGATGCCAGATTTTGCGTTCGCCACCAGATGGCAGTATTTCATATTTTACTTTTGCCTTATGTTCCACTTATTGAAAAAGGTGATGCAGCTATAAAATAGAATTCATATTGACACTGCAACAGAATTCAGCCTGATGGAAGTGTAAAATGTAGACATTTATCAATTTAAAAACAGAACATAATATGAAAACACAATCACTTTCACCACTATATGATCAATGTAATTTGTAAAGGTATTATTTTGATGAATTTACATCTCTCATGTCATTGGTTTATTTTGGAAATATATTTAGCCCAGTGTATTGTTTTGGGCAGCAAAGTGTTTGCATGCTGCCATGCTGTATGCTGGCTGAGGCACATACAAAGACTCACACTGTGGTTGCCATACTCATTTCAGGAGGCAAATAAAACTGCATCATCCCAGTTTGGTGTGCATAATCGGCCAGGGCGGACACCTAAGAGAAGGGTCGCACATATACATTGCACCAACATGGCTGAAGAAAACTTTGAATACCTTTTTTTTTGATGCAAGGCGATCAAAGCCTGTGATAAAATGGAGATTAAAGTAGAACCACATAAAAGCGAAGACATATACATCGCACTAACGTGGCTAAATTCAACTTCGTGAACGGTTTAAGAATGTTTTTTCTTCTGTAAAGTATCATTTCGGAGATATGAGGTATAACTTCAGTGTGAGTGGGCAGGGCTAAACTGCTGTAAGCTGAATATGCAGATATATGTAAATGTGTTGGTTTTCTGTGACATCACAAAATTCAGAACAGGCTACAATTGCAGCTTAATTTCCATAATTGGACTGTTTTGACTGTGGAGTGAATGGTACGTCATGAAACCTTAACAGTGCTTACGTGTCACACCAAGTAAGGAAAGATCAGTTTTCCATGATGTAAGCCCTTTAAAAAAAAACTTAAACAAGTGAATCAGATCCTGACGTGACTGAACTGAAAGGACACTGATCCTCATATGGTTACAGTGGCTTATCGTAGGAAATTTTACTCCATTTTTGTAAACAAAATAGCCTGATGTAGTATATAAGCATTATACAGTACATATACAGGAGCTAAGCAGCAGAAATGGCTTATTTAGAAATTCATTACGTTTGTGATGTCACAAAAACCACTGCATATATCTGCATATTAAGCCTCATACTTAAGTTATAACTAGTGTTTCAGTCTGGACTGCTTTTTCAGTGAGGCACAATACAGCACCGCCAATCCGAACAGAGCTCATTTACATATATCAGTCTTAAAGGCACAGCAACAGAAACAGCCTGTATAGCTTACAGCTTCATAAATGATCATGCAAAAAGGAATGATGAAAGTTTTTGGTAAAAGACCCACACAAACGCAATGAGTGGAAATGTTGGATGTGGGCCCTTAAAGTTTAGGAGCACAATAAGCATTTTTGACTGAAATATCAAACCATTGTTTTACAGATCAGACAATCCAACAGAAGGAGAGCAAAACTATGAGCAGTTTGTGTGTCAAACATTTAGACGAACCTCATCTGGATCTCCTGAGCCGTTTTATCCTGTTTGGAGTTGATGGCGTTCAGCTTGTCGGTCAAGTGGTCTACGAATGGGATCCGATTCTGAATCAGGTCGCGATCCACAAGAATCACTTCAGTCAAAGCTTCCATGTTTGTCGTCTACAAGAAAGGACAAGCACTCTCAGCTGATCAGCTGAACCTGCGGTTTATTGGACGATCTTCTCTATTGTGTTGGTTATATTTTAGTCCACTTTAGAAAAATCACTCACAAAGCACGACTTGTTAATATTGAGACCTACAATATTGTCAACTGTCTGTGTGTTATTTTACTGCTATTTTATCTGGTTTTAAATATTATTTCTATTATTATGATCGAAGAGGGACCGAAGGGGGCGTGGCCTGTGGGGTGACGTCACAATTGGGGACGGGTGTTGACTGCTACTGGGGACGCTGTGCAAAGTGTAAATGAAAACACAACGTAATGATGTGCAAATCATTTAAACCCTATGTTTATTTGAAAATAGTACAAAGACAACATATCAAATGCTAAAAATAAGAAATGTTATTGTTTTTTGTAATATGTTCCCATTTTGAATTTGATGGCAGCAACACGTTCCAATGGTTCTGTGTTACCAGAGCCCTATGTTCTCAGGGTCCCATGTTTCCAGGGTCCAACATTCCCAGGGTCCTGTATTACCAGAGCCCTATGTTCTCAGGGTCCTGTGTTCCCAGGGTCCTATATTTCCAGGGTGCTGTATTACCAGAGCCCTATGTTCTCAGGGTCCTGTGTTCCCAAGGTCCTATATTGCAAGGTCCTGTGTTACCAGAGCCCTATGTTCTCAGGGTCCTATGTTCCCAGGGTCCTGTGTTCCCAGGGTCCTATATTCCCAGGGTCCTGTATTACCAGAGCCCTATGTTCTCAGGGTCCTGCCTTCCCAGGGTCCTATATTCCCAGGGTGCTGTATTACCAGAGCCCTATGTTCTCAGAGTCCTGTGTTCCCAGGGTCCTATATGCCAAGGTCCTGTGTTACCAGAGCCCCATGTTCTCAGGGTCTAGCAGCCACGTCTTTAACGTGGCTCTGTTCCAGGTCATGCTTTTCCACTACCACAGAACGGTTATCATTGAAAACAACAGTGCTTCAAACGATGCATAATGGTGGCTACTTTCACCCAGAAAGCAAACCCATTTCAACACTACTGTCACATTTTTGAGCGTGTTTGAACTCCAGTAATACTTTCTAACATTCTCTTACGTACATGCATGACATCATTGAGCACTTTTCTCAGCCATAAGCCAATCAGCACTAGCAGTCATGCTAGCGTCCTACTGACCAAAATCTATTCTTATTTCTTTCCTTTTGTACTTCTTTACTTTAGTTATTTTCTCCAATAAAGTGGAAGTAGGCTTTTCATGACACGAAGAAGCCTGGGTGGGTGGACAAGAAAGTTGGCCCTATATTAAGACTTTTGACTCGAGGAAAAGAAAAAAAAAGAAATTACATCATAACCATGAGATGAGTCAGTGGGTATGAAAATTGTCAGCATTTTCCTTGCAGAAGCTCCACAGTACGCACGCCTGTGTGGTTTCCTCCTCAACTCCCTGTCCACAGTTAATGTAAAAAACACTATATATACATATAAGAGTTCCACTCACACAGGAATCTGACCTGGACCACTGCAGAGGGCAGAATGGGGATGTTTGAGGTTATGTATGAAAATTCAGGAAACCCTGCAGTTAGAAAATCTAAGTCAGATGACGGCAAGAGCATCTATGTAAACATCCCTGTGAGAGGAGCGCATACCTGGACCCGAAGACCAAGAACAAGACACAGGCAAGAAACTCAGAGCTCAGGTGCATGAAAGCTCATCTACAGAGTGTGATATTGTCTTGTTACAGGATGTAAAACAACTGGGAGCAGAAGCTGCCGTTGGGCTGCAGCGTGTCTGGGGCTAATATGTGTTCTCTTGTTGGCTGCCACCACAGCGCCGTGGGTCAAGTTGAACAAGCTGGCTACAGAGCGAGAGAACTTACAGGCCAGTTACACCAACCTGACTATTGAGAGAGGCCACTTAGAGACAAGATGCAAAAGCCTGTCTATCTTCAGCAGATTTTGAGTAAGCAGACTCATTTAAATCTGACATTATAAACAAAGTTAAATAAGAATATCGTTGTCGGGACAAAACCCTCATTCGTATCTCCATTTTTGTAAATTTTCATTTTTTGACTTAATTTGAAAAAGGCAGTTGTTCTTTATGATGTGTCAAAATTTCATGTTGAAAAGACCAACAGAAATAGTCCAAAATTACTTGGAAAAAAATATGTCTACGTTTAGTTCCACCAAAATTTAAAAATGTTTTTAAATTTATCCTGAAAAGTTGCATTTTTGGAGATATGAGGTTTTGTTTATGACAGCAGCGATATAATACAAGAAAATAAGCCTTAGTTAAGGGGTTAGAGGCACAAATGTTTTTAACATGTTAGTCTGGTATGTAAAATGAACAAGAATAAGCAGTAATAAATGGGAAAGGATTGTTGAAACTGGAAATGGCATGATACTGAAATCTGGTGGAAGCAGGACTAAAACGCTCAAACTGTAATTGGTACATCCAGGTGTATATCTGCAGTAATTTATGGGTTAAACCAGTGACCCCCATTTCAGCGATACAGCCCCAGTTTACTGATTGCAATTAAGACTTGAACAGTGGACAGAGACTAGATGAAGCTGACGTTAGCTTAATTTCCCATTCCACCACCTGTACAGACGTTACTTCAGTGCATTAAGTCATTACAGGTAAGACAAAAACAGACAGTAAACATGTTTCATGCCCGCTGTGGCAGTATGTTTTAGCCTAGCATGATCAGGTTTAGGTTTTTAAAGATGGCTGTGTTGGATTTCCTCATCTTCGCACATCAGCTGTTTGATTTAACTTATCTTGATTTGGGCCTACCTGCTGTGACAGTAACCTGTGTTTTTGGCTTCAATAACTCTCAGGTTTTAAGTTTGTACATCTTTAACTTTGTAGGTTTAACTTTGGTTAAGTCTCAATTGTCTGATTTTAACTCAGTTTTTTCATCTTCTCTGTGTAGAAGGTGACGACTCTGTGGTGAGTGACGACGCATGTTTTGTAGAGCTGCAGTGTTGGTTGTGTTTGTGTAAATCCAGCTTTCTGATTGGTTGCTATGGTTTCACTTCAGAGCGGAAGTGTTGGAATATGTAGAGTGATGACTGCACGGCTGTTAAGAACAGCCTATAGCT
>JAILXH010243577.1:24978-35350 GCA_023558415.1 Piaractus mesopotamicus | reverse complement strand
CTCTCTCTCTCTCTCTCTCTCTCTCTCTCTCGCTCTCTGTCTCTCTCACGCTTTCTGTCCCCCCCTGTAGGGTGTAGAGTCCAATATGACTCAGTGACCTCCACTGCCTGAAAGGCTTCACGCTCACTTGGCCAACAGAAGCCGGATGCTTCCCCATTGCGTTGTCTTTGTATTTGCAGGGATGGTACATACGGAGAGCGAGGCAAACGGCTACTGACAGCTGGGCCATTTCAGGCAATGAAAATGATGTGTGCCGAGACAAAGAGAACAGTAACAAATGAGGCTGGTGAGAGATCACACTGGAGTGGTCATTTTACAGAATCAGATTATAGTCTAATGACTGCGATTATCTTTCAGAGATGCGTTGTTCTGTTTTTTTCTTTTTTTTTGATCGTATGGTTATGCCAGCCAGCGCTGTACTACGTGGCATTCAGTCAGAAATGTCCCTCTGGGTGTGACGCCAGTAAATCTGCTACGTCAGGCTGCAGCGACTGCAAGAAGCAAAGCTTGACGAGGACACGGCTGCATTACTCGTTCTGCTTGGCTGCCCTCAGCCCGCTGCTCTGTAAATACTTGATGACTGAACAGGGTCACTTTGTCTGTTTTTTTCAGCCTCAGCAACGGGATCACATGTGGCCTCATGGCAAATCCACTGCCTGCCTCATATTAATGAAGTGATGGGAGAGGGAAAAAACCCAGTGATTCTCTATTACTCTGTGACCGTTATTGCACAGAGTCTGATGAATATGACAAATTGTTCCTGGCTTTTATTTTAGATGATGGATCGTTTCTTTCAGGAGGCCACCTGCGCAGTCAGACAGAAGAAAGTATGGGAGGTTTAGTGCAGTCTGTAGAGCCCTCAGGCTATATGAAATGCATTAGGTCATGTTCCATAAATACCTGTGTAGCTGTGTTTTCTAAAGTGTAGGATAGGATAGCACTAGCATGAATAATCATGAAGGAAACTCCTGCTTCCAGAATATGTGCTGCTTAAGTAATGCAAACACAACTAATGTTATTTTTCATCAGTTCCTTTCAAACCGAAGTCCAATTTCGGACTACTTTTAAGCAGCTTTCTAAACGTTGAGACTTTTATCTGGCTGCTCTTCTCCTGCAGCAGGAGGAATGAGAATTCTCTGATTTCCTCTTAGAACCATGCTCTCTTTGATCTCACTCGTTTTCTTGCATTCAGAGGGGGTGATGATCTCATGCTCGGAACGAAGCCCAGTAAACATACAGATCAGGAGGTTGGAGAGAGGAGGGGGGTGAGTAGTGGGGATTCCACAAATGTGTGAGACGGGATTTCCTTGTTTTAAAAAAGGTACCATTCACTGCATATAAATGTGCAAGATCTCCTAAAATGGCTTTCCTCTCTGAACGTTTTGAATGAGCAGCCAAATTGTGGTGTGGCTGTTAAGAATTGTGGCCGCCTGTGGTCGGTGTGAGAAAAGGTGCCTCTCCACCATCTGTTGCCCCGTCACTAGAGGTGACACACACCTCTCCTGGAATCTCTTCCCTCAACACCATCACTGGTTTGCCAGCTTTGCTGCATTCTGTTGTGCCACGCTAGTGTTTGTGAGCAAAATGTTGACTGTTTGTAATGTGAATTAAGGATTTTAAGAAGTATCTGGATGTTTAGATATTTAAATGAGAGGGTGTTAATAAATACTGTTGTATGTTAGTAAATACCGCTGTGTTCGATTTCCTGCTGAATGACAGAATTTTCACAGTTGGGTTCACAGAGTTGACTGTTGCGTGTAGCTTGCTATCACACACTGCAGGCACCTTGAGAAGAAAATGAATATGGAAAAAAAAAAAGAGCCTGTCATTTGAAAAGTAGGCCTACCTGTCAGACAGTGGCATGGAATTGTTAAACACAATCTTTCACAGACATTGCTTAGCAAAGCAGAGATGTAAGAGTCTGTATGAGGCCTGCAATAATTAGTCGACATCGCCAACATTACCCACATGAAAAAGCTCCAATAGGACTTTGAAAATGGAATCAATCTTAAAGCTGGACAACTCAATCAGAAAGAAATCTGAATTTTATAATCAATCTGCCATCCATTTAAAAGGTCCATATTAAACAAAATCCAATTTTCTTGCTTGTGTGGAATAAGTTTGATGTAGTATGTGCATCAACACTGCTAAAGTTTCTAAGCACACTGTTCACTCCGCTGTGCATACAGTCCATATTTGGAAACTCAACTACAAAATCCTTTACATCCACCTATTCAGCCTACAGTAGTTCAGCTCCACCCATTCATGCTGAAGTTATAAGGAGTGTTTCAGCCTGGACTGCTTTTTGAAAGAGGCACAAGACAGGGCAGCCAATCAGAGCAGAGTTCATTTACACACATCAGTCTTAAAAGCACAGTACTACAGTTACTACACTGCCTGCTGTCTGAGACATTGTTTTATGATCATTTTGAGAGGAGATTTTGGCCTAAAACACATTTTTTTAAAGATCCGTTCATGCCGGAGCGATGCATGGCAGGGCGTTGTGAGGCAAAATAGCGGCATAAATGCCTTCATGTCTTTATCTTAAGTACTTTTAAAATAACTGGACAATCAAGGCACTCCCATTACAATTTCAAATCAGCTTGACAGTTTGTAGAAAAACATCTTTTGTTGCAGAATTGAATGATACCCTTGTTTCCCAACCAGCAATACGACAATATTTATCACTATTGTTAGCGCTCTTTTCGTCAGTTCAAACCGGTTCAAACTTTTATCAAACCTCAGAAAAACAAAAATCATGAACATATTGTGTATCATGAAAATATGTTCAAGTAACATGATACTATGTTTTTGCCATATTTCCTACCCCTAATTCATGAACAGATTGTGTTTTTCGCTACACTGTTTGTGTGTACGTAAGAGCACAAACACGTCTGGTTCAGTTCCAGCTTTGTTTGTGTTACATAACGACGAGATTTAGATTTTTGAGTGCCAGGAGGGACATTATAAGGGAGGAGGAGAGAGTTTAGTGGTTGGAAATGATTGGGAAAGTTCACAGCACTCACTGTGGCATCTGTTTACAGAGAAAAGTCCTGCCCTTCAATTAAAAGAGCCAGTCAGCTTGCTGGTAAAGCCACGGTCAGGCAAAAGCCCCCTTGTTCCTTATTTTGTGGAGACATGTGGTGTGCAGTAGCCAGGACAGTCTGAAAAAGGCAAATATGTTTTATGTGTCAGATCTCACCAGTGATTTCAAATCTGTTTTTGAAATGTGAATGTGGCTTTCAGTTTCAGGTTTATAGGTCTCACCCCGGTTAAAGAGACAGCAGTCTGGTCCTGTATGAGTGGAAATAAGTGCCCAGGTGCGTTGCCAAGATGGCCAATGAGTGGACTATTACATTTCCTAGGGGTAAGATGAAATAAAGGGAAAGGGAAGACTGCCTGGTCAGCCGCCAGACGAAATACAATCACAGTCAGCACCGCAAATAACATATTCAGTCATTTACTGACCACATGAATCAACAAGCTTAATGGTAAATGAATTGAAACATTAAACTAACATGGAATTTGGCTTCAGAATGGGCCACGGAGCAAAGTAACAAACAAAAGATTCTTAAAAAAATTAAATGACTCATCTACGCCAAAGAAAAGACAATTAGAAAAAAACATTAACGTCTCTATTCTAACAATAAACAAAGAAAAAAGGCAAAAAACAAGAGCAGGTCACCCCTACATCTCCTGCGTCATGATAGGTTATATAACAAATAAAATTACGAGGAAAACAGTTTAGCAAAAGCCAAGTTAGCCTGCTGAAAAGAGTTCATGCAAACTGTAGCACTCAGCCTGAACAGAGTCAAATCAAATTAGACAAACAGTGTTTCGTCTGCTGATTGGCGGGTAATCAGCAGAGCAGTGCAGCGGGCTGAATCAGACAAATAACTCGCTCTCTGAAAACAGGTGAAAAGGAGTTTTTATAGCTGGTGCCATCTGGAGCCGCCAGTCATATCACAGGAAAAAGGCAGAGCAGCCACCATCCTGAAACACAGAGATGCATGACCAAACACAGAAAGAAGGAGAAACAACAACTAAAAAAACAACCGAACTCGAGACGTAACAGGACAGATTTTGATGCTTCTCGTTATGTGTTTGATACCCTCTCTTTGCCTAATAGTCCAGTGTCTGCGCCCTCACAACAAAATAACTAGAAATTCTGTAAAAGACTGACATTAAAGGAATAGTTTGGTGAAATATTGAATTTACATGATTTTCCACTTACCCCAAATGCAGTTGATTGGCCAAGACATGTTTGGTGTCCCAATTTTGCTTGTCTAATTTAGAACTGGAGCTGCTAGGCTAATGTTGCTAACAAACACTGGAAATCAGTAATCATGAAATGGTTTCCATAAACACATTCCTGGAACGCTCAACCTGCCCAAACCTCATCCAGGTCTTCATTCAGGTGGTGCAGACAAGTCGATGTGGTTTAGAACACAGGACTGTTAAGACTCACTGTAAACTATAAAACAGAAAAAACAAACTTCTCAGAGTAGCTAAAGAAGCGGCAGCCATTTAGGAGAACCAGAATCACTTCATTCCTAAGCACAGTATGGTATAATTCCATGCAAAACCAAAGACTTTTCTCAGAAAACACAGGTAGAGAAGCTAAGAAAATCAGTACAATGTCTGAATATAATTTGAGGAACACATTTTTTGCATAAATGAGCCTCAACCGTATATATTTAAGGCAAAATATATATGCATGACAAAATGCATCAGTTGGATGCTGGTCCCACTCCTCTAAGTGTCTCTGCTCCTTATTTATGTAAGTTTATCGTTATTCGATATGTAACTTCAAACACTCAGTAAACAAGTCTTAGCTATTACTGTGCTAAAGTTCCATACCAGCATAATGATGTTCTACGACACAGCCCTGCGCTAGGGTTTTTCCCAGGGTTTGAAGTTGGAATAGTGCTGGAAAGCAGGATGTTATGTAGTTTCAGTTTTTTGCAAAAATGTGTAAGTAAAGTCTGTGAAATGTGAAATGTGATGAACAATGAATGCCCAAAGTGTCCACTGCTGTTTTCGTAGTTGTGACAGGACTGGTCACAGAGCCATCTGCCACCATAAACTGAACAATAGAGCTCAGCACTGGCTGGAGAAGCTTAATTCTGCCACTTATAATAAGATTAAGAATCTCATTCCTCTGAACATAAGCGGGTTAAGACTCCTGAAGATGCAATCGCAATACGTTCAGCACTTCTTTTGTTGCTATTCTGTCCTACTGTTTTTTCCCCTCTTTAGTCTTGCATTTGCTCACAATAGATAGCTTTGTGATTTTTGTCTTTTTTTTGTCTTTTTTGATATTGCTTGCTCTCCCAAGAGACAGTGAGGCTGTGTGTTGTGGATTAGCATAATCGAGCGTGGCATGGATTATTTAGAGATCTCCAGGATACACCTGGTAAAGAGGGGGAAAAATAATTGTCCTTTATGTTGGTGGATATTAAACAAACAGCGTAAATTACTGCTCCACTGTGGCCCACTCAGTAAAAGTGTAGAAAAACATGAGTCATTCAGGTTAAAGTCCCTTAGGTGTCCCACAGGATGTACTTTTTCTTTGAATGCTGTGGTTTAAACTCAGATCATTAGTGGGCATTTTTGCTGAATCCAACATACCGTGCGTTTTTTTACAGGTGCAAAATTCTAAGCACCTTTTAATGAGCAAAAAAACAACACGGACATGAACATAAATATTAAGCAGTAGTTTTAAATCTAAAAAAATTAAAGCTGTAATTCTAATACAGTTTTTTGAGTGACTGAGTTCTGAGTATTAGGTACCTCGAAAATATATGCCAAAAATACTGGCACAAACATGGATTGATTTAAATAAAATTAGTTAAATCTATAATATTATAGCATTTCTTGTCTTCCTGTTTTAGCACATTTACTTTCATCCCTGTGGAGGAAGACAAAGAACTGTAAAATCCAAAAACGATAATGCTTGTTGTCCTACACTAGGCCGATTATGGGCAAGTCATGCCTAGTGTATGAGGTGATTGATCACTGATGCTTTGGGAGATGTTTTGCTCCTAGTTGTCCGAAGGCTCTTAATAAGATGAATGCCATAATGAATTCCACCCAGTGCATCATATCTCTTGTGCAAGAATTTGTGTTTTGTCATTTTGGCAGCCTATAGCCAATAAAATGTCCCCTGCTTGCCTATTTCCTGTTAAAGCTTAGTAATCATTCAAAAACTGTGTCATTTTTTATTCCCTCTTAACAGGACGGTGCTTAATCTCCTACATAAAATGTCTCAACAGTTGTGGAAATGGTACTGGGGAAATTAAAAACTGTTAAAAGGAAATTCTTGCCTCGTTTTGATTTATTTTTATTGGCTTTATCTTTACAGCAGCACCCAAGCCGGACTGGGTAGGGGTGGAGGCTTGTGTCTGCTACAGTGCTGTTTAAAATCATTAGACAGAGTTCACATATTTGTTTATCAGATGATGTCTGCTTGTTCAGCACCACGAGGAAACGTTACAGTTAGAGATGTCCCGAGAGCTGATCCAGGCAAGTTTTAATGGATCTGGGAGCGGCTGTATTAAAGAGGAATCCCCCTGATTGTTCAACATTTGTAAATAATTAATTATCAAGATGTAAACAAAGTCATGCAGAGTGGTTTGATGTGAAATGCATTGTTCTGGAGAAACTTGCGGAGTCAGAATTTCTCACAAGGGTGGTGATACAGAAACACGTACTGTCAAGGTACAAACGACACAAATGTACCCTCAAAGGTACAACAGTGGTCTTGAGGTCCAACTGTGGACCTTAAATACGTTTTTTTCCTTAAAGGAAAGGTATGTCTTTATGTCTTTGTACCTTTTTCATTACCTACTGTTTTAAAACAGAATAGTAAAATACAAAGACTGAGTCAAGACAGTGTGTGTGGAGTCAGTACAACTTAAAAAAATATATAATTATATCATGATGAAGAATATGCTGCCTGTGACCTGGCACATTGTTTTCTGAAAGTTTTGAGATGAAGTTTTGACCTTAAATATGGTTTCTTTCAAAGACATTCATGGCAGAGAAGTACATGCAGGGTGTTCTGTGGTAAAATAGTCCCCAAGAGAAATGTGTTTTCTTCTGATTCTATCACTTTTTTATTGTTATTGATTTAACATTACATATAAAGCTCAGAAAACAAGTGAAGGTTAATTGGCTGTTTGGGATAGCAAACAAAATGGATGTATGTGCATTGTAGGCGTCTCATGGTTCCTATTACCACCACAGTTAAAAAAAAATTGTCATTAAGTCTCTCTACCACGAACCATTTCACATCAGAGCACTCAATGACTAACTATGGCAGAGATTTTGAAAGATAAGTGGAATTCCTTCTTTACGCTCATCTTGTCCCCCCCCCCCCACCAAGATGTTACCAAGCTTGATCATGGAAGTGTTTCAGCTAATCACCCATGCTTTGCTGCTCCTAGTATAACATTGCAGTTACCAGCTATTTGAAATTGTAGTATATTCACCGTGATATAAGTAGTTATTTGACAGAAGTAGAAACAAATCTAGAAACCTAGATGGGTAGATCTAACGTCCTAGAATCTGTGATGTTAATGATGTTAACATCGTAGATTCACAGTCATACTCCACAGTGGGGATTAGATGTTTTCCTCTCTGGCCATCCCTCCTTACTTTATATGCCACACCTATCTCTTATTTTTAGACTTGGTTACTTGAAGATGCAGTCAGCACCTGCAGTCCTTCAGCTGTGGAGAAACTTTGGACTGTCTTTCTCACTGTGCGTGGGCCAAAAACACACCTGGCAGGTTTATCTCCTCCCTGGCTATTTTGAACATTTTAATTATTGCCTTCACAGTGGATCATGGTCTCTAAGTGTTGCTGCTTTTTAATCACGAATTCCTGATAAAGGAATGTCAGCTGCCTCGTCTCATTTGTGGGTTTTGACAAGTTGGCTATTTCATATTCTTACCCCAGCGTAATAAGAATGGATGACTATTTCAGTTTTCCTGAAAGGTTTAGATTAATTTTTAAGAGGTGAGCTATTAACGGGAACGTGCTTCTATTCAATATTTTGTTCGGAATAATTTATTGCTAATTTTGAGGAAAAAATATTAATTTTATTCTTGATGTGTTTTTTCTTTTTTTCTCTAATCACTTTTAGGCTACCTAGACTAAGAGTCACTTGTTTTGCTGCGTGCAGTTTTTTGCCTGAGTTCTGCTTGAACTACTTGAAATGCAAGCCAAATCATGAGCACGATCAAAGCATAAGATCAAGCGTCTCAATTTAAGCATCCAGTTCCATGATCATAGTTACATTTATTAGGATATGCACAAACTGCTGATCTGCTGGCAGCTCAGTGGCATGACAAGGTTGATAAACAAAACGTAGTTGACTTGGTTAACAGCTTTGATATTTCACCAATTTCAGTATTTTATGAGAAACAACTTCACTCATGCCTGTAACAGTGGATTGATCAATTTAAGTGGTACACTTCTCATATCCCTTTATCTCGGCTGCTTGTTAATAACAAGCTTCAAAAACATGCATGGCAGTCAATATTTGTGCTTTTCTCCACAATGCTTATTGAAAGCTATAAAGTGTTTTCTCCCCTTTTCTGTCTTTCATCAAAAAGGCTGAATAGAACTCTTTTCTCCGGTTTGGTTTGGGGTGTCAGCCTCATTAAAAGTGCAAAATGTTTTTTCATCCCTTTCAATGATGGCACAATATTAAGCTAAATGAGCACCACACAGTTTCGGTGGTTCATGTTTGTGATTATTTGAGTCTTTGTATGATAATAACATCTCATAATGAGAAGTGCTATTCTATTTCAATTTTCAGGTAACTCTTAAGTTAACCCTCAGACGTCGCAGTTATTGCCAGTTAAACAAACTGGCAATATAATAAATTATTTAATAATTTTTTATTTATATAATACATTTAAAATAGTGTAATTCAAGGTATAATTAAAAAGGTAATTAAAATATTTAATAAGTTTCTAATTTAATAAAATATATTCAGATTCAAGGCTGAATGACTGACCTCAAAATCAGGCAGAAATTGCCTTTTGTGGCTATTGCGAAAAAGGGTTAAAAACAAGTGCCACGAGACCCCCATGTCCACTTTTTTTTTTTCCCAGCCAGTTTAAAGATTTTTATTATTCAGCCCTGCTGACCCACCTCCATCTTAATCAGGCTTTGATCAGTCAGCCCAGCAGGTTCATTATTGGGATCACTGCAGATCATTGTGCTGTATGGCTCGCGTTGAAAGCTGTGGCTGTACTTTTAAATATTTCCTTGCAGTAAAGAGTTGACTTGTGTTGTCTGTCTGATGACATGCTCAGAAAACAACTTTCTTAAAATCACACTCCAGCCACACAAGTTCTTTCTTCCACTCAACTCTGTCAGCACTGCCTGTGAGATTAAAGCTTAGGGTTGGGCGGTATAGCGGTAGTAAGGTATTTAAACATGATAATGGTATTTCAAAATTATGACACATCAGATTTTCATCAGATTTCACATTGGTCAAATAAACACAGTCAACCCATTTATATTTTAGAGGGGCTCACTGATCGGGGGCGCTGATGGAACAAGGGGAAAAGTTAGAACCAGGAAAACTTAACATGATAGCGGCTCAGTTATGGCTAAGAGCTACACACATCACACAACAAGCTCAATTTCGGCTTTCACTCCAACACCAGTCTCTTTTGTGCTCTCAGATATCTTCTAAACGCGTGTCATTTTAGCTTCAGGTAGCTGAAACCAAGCCTGTGCTATGGTGTGTGGCATGTTTGGCCTGCTAACTAAGCGATCGTTAGCTTAGCAAAAGCGCTGCAGCTCCAGACTCCAGACACACCAACAGGCTTGATTTTGACATTCTGTCACTCCAGCGCCGGCCATTCAACTTTTGCTCTTTCAGACATTAGTTTTTATCATCTGCACCTGTTTCAGCAGAGCACCAGTTAGTCAGAATCAAACCTGTCCTGTGGTGTCTAGCACTGTTTTGGGATTTGTGCCTTGCTTGCTAAGCTAATGTTAGCCAATCAGGCCACAGATCCAGACACCACTGAACAGGTTTAATTTCATGTTTCTGGCCCTTCAGTGACAGTTTCTCGACTTGCTTTACACTTGTGTTGGTGGTTTTTCTGTGGTGAGCAGAGCTATCATCATGCTAGCTAAGCTAATGCAAACCAGCTTCTCTCTCCTGGTTCACAGTCGTGTTCAACATTTAGCAGCTCTTAGATAAATGGCTTGCTGGCTTTGTTGAATGATGGCTTTTCGAATTCGAAGCAATGCTGGACGAGATGGCACAAAAGCACATAAGTGACATCATGCTTATATGTTGCTTAAGGCGTTTTTTCGCCCCTGCTGATACCTTATACGTCTA
>JAILXH010243565.1:1099-17020 GCA_023558415.1 Piaractus mesopotamicus | reverse complement strand
TATATATATATATATATAGTGTTATATAACCTGAGAAAAAAATAATGCATTTTCAGTCTCTTTTCTTTCAAAACTTTCTGCACTGAGCTGAGATATGATTAATTACCAGCTCCCCCATGACTGCTGCTGAATAAGAGACTCTTTTGAAACTCATTTGGAAAGCCGTGCTTCGCCATCAAAAGCTTTTAAAGGCCATTTCACTCTCCAGCCAGCCTTCTTCTTCTCTACTGTACTTTTCACAGACAGGAATTGAAAGTCTGCCGTCTCCACCTGACTGAACTGGAGAAGGAGAGGGATAACTTGGAGTTGGAGATAGAGGGGGAGAAACAAGCAGAGAACAGGTAAAACAGAAAACGAGAATTGAGATATGCATTGTTGATGGAAGAGAAGAAGCATCTGTTCTTTCTTTGTCCCCGGTGTGCGTGCTGTTCTCGGCAGCGCGGCCGTGTTCCGCCTACGTGCCCGGCACAAGTGTCTGTGCGCACAGCTCCAAGGAGAGGAGGAGCTGGAGGCTCATCTAGCCATGGTCCTGCAGGAGCATGAGTGAGTCTGATACCTCCATACTGGCTCACCAAATCACTCATAGTCCACTAGGGTTTCTCGTCTTCTCATTTCCATGGTAGTTAGTTAATGAGTCCTATTCTCATATCATCTTAAAATAGCCCACAAACTAGCCTGTTCCCTGCTATTAGCAATTGCCCTTTAATTAGCCCTTAGAAGTCACAGTTTTTGCTAACTACAATAATAGAAATTGTGTATTACTTCTTAGCTCATTGAAACAAGCAGAGAAATTCAGTTTTACACTTTCAGTGAATCCCATATTTGTGTTTGTTAGTAGAGGAGAAGACATTTTATTATGATTTTTAATTGATAAAAAGTTAAAATTTTGCAAAAATGCATCCTGAAATGCCTGTTTCTGGTACATTTTCATATTGAAACACACCTTAAAATGATCTCTCAATTTTTATAATCAGTCAATAAATGCCTTAATCTAGAATTCTAACTTAAACCTCTTTAAACCTAAAGAATTTAAACTTAAATCTCTTTAAACATTTATATTTAAAACATTTATATATAATTTTCTTAAATACAGATGATACAATTTAAATGGAGAGCAAAAGCATTTATTGAGAACAGTTCGGAAAATAGAACAAAAACTGGCTCTTCGAATGTTTAAAAACTTCACTGAATTTGTTCAAAGGTTAAGAGGTACAGGTGTATAAAAAACTAACAACACCGTAGAAAAACACCTCCTAAAGGTTAATGGCACTTTAGTTGAAACTAAAATTTACTGGTAGCAACAGAAGTGCAGACTTGAAACTTTTGATACAGATTGTAAATCATTACATATCCAATTTTGTAGGTCACTGTTTGCAAAATTGTGGTTGACATACCTCTCAGCTAGGAGTGTAACAGTACACAAATGTCAGGGTTCAGTTCACACCACAGTTTGGACATCACGGTTCGGTACGAGTTTCTTACAATGGGAAAAGGGCAGCAGGCTAACAATTAAACATTTTCTCTGGTTAATGAAAACACCAGAATCCATTTTTGTTGGCTTTAAATCGACCGACATGTATTATTTGTCACTTCTCAAACATGAAAAAAAATAAAATCATGCTGAACATCTTATACTTCTAAGCTATTTTATTTTGACAACTAAGGGAGGCGAATCTTGCAAAATTTTTCAGAATTTTATTTTACAAATATACGATTACATTCAAATACTATAGCAACTTCTAAGGGTTAAATGGAGGACAGATTTATTGGAGTTTTTTTTTTTAGAACAATTGCCTTGTTTTGCCTTGATTAACCTTTTTCAGTATTTGTCTCTGTGTCTGCTGAGAAAAGAACCCATTGCTACTTTGCCATAGCAGGTATTTAATGTAATTGTACTGTAAATTTTGCTCTCTTGTTCAGACTGGAGCTGTGTGAGGTAGAGGTAGAGCTTGGTCGGTTCCTCAGCCTGCGCCAGGAGGTGGAACAGGAGGAGAAGAATTTCCAGGCCCAGAAACAGGAGAAACACAATCAACGAATCCAGCGCGAGAAGAACATTGCCAAAGGAGCCAGACTGAGAGCACTACGTGCCAAAAAGTAAGAAAAGTGACACATCTCAACACTAGTATGACAAGCGTAGATTTTTCTAATGAATAGGTGATTTAGTTCCTAACCTTTAGCAATTGTGAGGGGGAAAAAAGATCTGAAACAAAAAACCCTTGAACCCTCAGATCAGGTACATTGCCATTTATTTAGCACCAGGTTCGGCACAAACTTGTGGTGCACAATTTTGGAGAGGGTCCGGCACTCGTCTGGCTGCACCCCAGCCAATACATGGAAGGCTCTGCTCACCAGCATCCATTGAAAGGATTTCCAGCTGTGCCAGACCAACCGAAGATCTCCGGCACTGCGGTATAGTTATGTTTAGGTGGGAGTCTTAGGGGCACTCATAATCCCACAGATGGTAGCTTGGCACCAGTGACTTCTCAGTCAAACACATGCACTCATCTTGAGCAGGATTACTATTGCAACAACACAGCATCAGTAGGGTAAAACTAACTCTGCTAACCGTCACGATGGTCTAACCCAGTTGACGTTCCTTGTTAGTGGGTGATTCTGCTTCACAATGAAAAGAGGACCCGACATCCAAATTTCAAAAAGCGAACATTTGGCCTATATAAGCCAGTTATCCCTGTGGTAACTTTTCTGACTCCTCCTGTTTAAAACCCAGAAAGCCAGAAGGATCGGGAACCTATTGCTAGCTAACTTTCTGCATTAATGGCTCCATATTTACCCATCCAATGAAGGAAAATTTCTTCAGTGATTGTTTAAACCATTTATTAAAAAAAAATAGAGGTTAGGTTGTTTATTAGCTTGACTTATATAAATATAAGGGAATGTTCCAGATGTATGAAATGCAGAAATCTGGACAATTCCAAAGAGTTCACAAGCAAGTTAATGTAATCAAAATAATACATGAAGACAGGCTTACCTAACAAGCTCCACATGCAGCACTTTAGAGTGCCAGTTCTTTACTAAACAAATATTTTAAGCCAGCAAGGTTTGGAAGTTTGGTCAAGAATCAATTTGTTTGTTTTCTTTGCTGTCCAAGGTACTGTCAAAAGTCTTCTCCAACATCAAAATAAAAAGGCATCAACATTTTTCCTGTCCTGCTTTTTCGTTGTCCAGCTTTCACGCCCACAAAGAACCACAGAAAAGACCATAGCAATTCTGATCTTTCATTGTAGAGACACATTACATTTGAAGATCTGGGTCGTATTGTCATAATCTGTGTTGTATTTCTTGACTGCTGGATTCTTTGTTGTTAATAATTGATCCAAGTAAGTAAAAGCTGTCTACTAATTCTACATCTGTTTCTACTTAGTTGTTTTTTAGTTTAATCTTTTATTACATCTGCTTTGGCCATCTCTAAAAGGTGGTACTTGTTTAACAATCATAGACAATAAAAAAGAAAAAGCTAGCAAGGTTCTGGTCGGTCAAGTAAAATGAAAGATATGGGGGGACAGTAGTTCTTGCTCTTACACTTAGACCATTTTGAAAATTCTCGGAAAATTTTGAGACCAGCTTAAGTAATCAAGGGGATTGACGGAATACTCTTGAGTATTTCATGAGGAACAGATTACATTTTAGGAGCCATTCATGCAGAAATCCAGATAATTCCAAGGGGTTTGCAAGCTTTTCCACTTAACCAGATTTGTTACTGTGTGTCAGTGAACAGGAGAAGGCTTTGCAAGAACAGGCAGAGCTTGACCAAAGGAGACAGGAGCAGGCCCTGGCTGGCCAACGGAAAGCAGTGGTTTTCCTCAAACAAACTCTCAACAGGTAACACACACATGGGTCATAATTTATATTCACACCTAGGTCTTTTATTTCATGCTGAATGCTGATAAAAGCCCTGATTTATCTGTGTGCTGAAGGATGCGCCAGAATGAGGCAGAGAGAGAAGAGAAGAGGAAAGACCTGATGAAGAGGAGGATGGAGGCAGCGGCATCACTGAAGGCCAATATAGCTGCCACTCAGGTACATGACAAAATTAGAAGTCAAAAAGTGCACAGGTGATCCTCATGAAAGTGTTGCATTTCACATGAAACCAGTCACTGTAGTGAAGTTTAAAGTAAAAAATAGTTTAAAGCAAAAAATAGTTTAAAGGAGAACTGTTCTGAACTTTCTTCTGTAACCTGATTTTAGTCTTATTTAGTGTCAAAGTAAACATGTTAAATAATTAGTGCCGTTAATGCATTTTCCTAGTTTGACTTTTAACCCATCTGTAGTTCCAGCTTGAAGCCCAGCTGCTGACCCGCTGACTGTTTATATTGCTAAAAAATTGAAAAAACTTCTTGTAGAAAACTTCTTATAAAAAAAGGTTCTTATAAAGACTTAAAAAAATGGTGGTCTAAAAATTTGATATTTTTACTATTAGAGGTACTAAATTTAGAGATGTCCAGTTATGTTTTAAAGGAACAGGTATTGGCTAAAATAAGCTTCATCCAGTTCTTTCCTTGGTTTGTTTTTGCAGTGTACATCTAAACACCGGCACGTAAAATGTGAGCCTGCGGCTATTCGAATCTGTTTTTTGCCATTTGTTGCAAGTGACGTGCTGCCAAGACCATGTGCAAAATGTCCTCTCGCCACATTTATCTCTCATGTTGAAAACATAACTATCACATTATGCTTTGCCAGCCACATCACGTTGCTTCTGCTTTTAAAGTGCCGTTAGCAGAAACATCATCAGAGAGGACAATAAAGCTAGATCATATTTAACGCGCACATTATGAGATGTAGTCATTTCATTGTAGCATTCATTGGCAGCCTAGCATAATAACAAATTGTGCAGCTGTTGTCATATTTCATATTACCCATTAAAACACAAGACATAGACTAAGAATCAGCTGATACTCCATATTCAAGGACTCCAAACTGATTGGAGGGCTGGCAGTGATAACTGTTGATATCACTAGCTGTTGGTGATGAAAACCCTGCGTTCATGTGATTTTAATGCTTGAGTTCGTGTCAACCCTGTGTTCACAATAAAAAATAATATTACTGAATTGATGAAAGTCATAGCTAGATTCTGATAAAGATTATGTTGTCTGTTTGACTGCTTTTAAATGTTCAAATTGAAGCACAAAAGACAAGTGTGATGAACTAGACAGCATAATTTGAATATTTGCACTTCATTTAGTTTAATGGTTTGACAGCCCTAGTCTTATTCCTTTGATTTTCCTGTGCAGATGAATTCGTATATATGTTGCATGTTTATGTTTCTGCATGCTGTTACCCATACAGAAGCCACATATGTTGCACATATCGTGCACGTTTTAGGACATCCTAAGAAAACAATGTCAGGTTTTAGACATCAGACAAAACAGCTTCGGGTCTCAGGAAAAACACTGTCTCGTACAGTTGAGCATCAGGTGAAACGGCCTTGGACAAAAGGAATCAGGCGAGGCTGTTGGACTACGTGCACCACGGCTTTGGACGTTAAAATTCGCAGCTCTGTTGTGTCTTACTAGAGTGATTAGAGTTTTGTAGTCAAATTAAAGATGACAATGCACTACAGCAACAAATTCCCTAAACTATGTTACAGTTAGGTTCTTTTATTTGTCAAAGATTGAGCTTCAGCTCACATTCAACTGAGCTTGCTCACACTTCCACTTATGGACCACCGCCGCCATATACATGTGTAAATGCTTTGTGGACATAAAAAATAACAATCTAAAAAAAACCAAAACAAAGATGTCACTTTTCTGTGATTCATTTTTTAAAGAAAAAAAACACAAACAAAAAGATGTCACGTTTTAACCGTTTACCATGGTTATTTTCCACATGTATAGCCAATAACATGATTGTGTTATCAGTACAGGCCTGCATGTATCAGTAAGTGCATTTTCAGAATCATGAAAGCAGAGGCTTGTACACCATTTGACTACCCACTGTTTAAGATTTATTTCACTCTGATTTTTGCACCCCTCAGTACATGTTGCTGAAGAGAATGAGCTCCCCTGTTGAGTATGCTAAGTAATTTTGTGACAGCACTGAGAAAGGAACATAAGAGAAACAAATTTGATTCAACAATAGAATTTTCCTACATTTGCCAAGCCACATAGAATGCTGTAATTGGACAGTGACGCAGTTTGTCCTGTTTTGACTCTCTTCTCTGGCGCATTGGTTTTAAAAACGAACGATGACTGTGTTGTTAAGGTGCTGGATGTCAAGTGTATGTACATCTACTTTGGGTGAATCATACAGAAATCACTGCTCCTTTTATACGTATACCTTCCTTCCCTGATTTCAGGAGATCAAAAATGATTGGACCGTTGCTTGTTCAGTTGTTTCTTGGCTAGCCGTGTGTCACTGCATCATCACTTCATGTGCAAAAAAGCTAACAAAGTGTTGTAGCATTTGCAGTGTGACATTAACATATAGCATCTGTTGCTGTTGCCCCTCAGTATGAGAACCTAGGATGTGCCTATGGTGGTGAGGCAGAGAATGCACCAAGCTTAGGAATAGCTGACAGACCATGGATAATCACAACAGAGAACAACCAAGACCAGAAAAACACCTTCAAATAATAGAAAGAATGGAGCTTTTATTAGGTTATAGAAGTGTGTAATTAAACTTTGGGCCTGCCGGCTGGTCCATGGCTTGGTCAGGGTTTAGAAGGAGAATTTAAGAAGATATGCAAAAATTGAGAAAATGCCCTTAGACCCTAGAGGGTTAAGAGCAATATGGACAGGCACTACTGTGCAAAGCAAACTGCAGACAACGTACATATTTAGCATAGCACAGGAAGAGACTGCACAGATAAACAATTGGAAGTTGGTCACTGCATATCGAGCGGATTTACATATTCCCTCACAGCAGTCACATTTCAGTCCGATTAAACGGGGATTCATTTGACTACCAAGTGTGAATGCATGTGGCTAAAATCTTATCAGGATACAGTCCAGATATTAGTCACATGAAGTGGCCAGGTGTCTTTGGCTACTGTAAGCTTGTTTTGCTAAAGCTACTTCCAAATTCATTATTCCTGCACTCTGTGGCTTCTGCAGTTACTGTGGCTTCTATACGCACTGAGGTTTATTTGTGCATGGTGCAGAGATGTCACAGCCATTCTTTGATATACTGCGAGTAGAAAAGCAGTTACACTCGAGACCACTTAATTACCAAACTGATTGTGCTCAGTGAATACAGGAACTTTACATCACACAGTTTCCAAAGAACTTCAGCTCGTCCCACCAGCCCAAAATGAACATTATTTTCTCGAATTTCTAATATATATTCTCAAAATAGTGTCCTACTTACTTATAGTGTTGAAATAATCCTATACTTTCTCTGTATCTCTGTTTTTTACTAAGTCAAAATCTTGAGATAATAAGTCATTATTCCAACCTAATGAGTAACAGTTTAAACGGATAAAAGTCTTTTTTCTCCTATCTGGCAGAAACAGGCTTTCATACAAAAAGCATGTGAGCCAAACAAGAAGTTATATAGTGCTGCTCATATGTTAATTCAAAAGTTGGGTCTATGTTCATTTGCATGGATGTTATTAGCAACCCACTAAATTGCCCACCCTCACCGGCGCAGCATGTCGACAGGCAGTTGGTATTTAGGGGTTCACTTAGTAAATCTGCCACTTCATTTTTAGATGTGCCATTGCAGTGAGGTTTGTCATTTTACCAGTTTATCTAAGCATGTCTATTTGAAAAAAGTGCATCTCACTTGTGTGACTTACGTGAACAAGAAGCAAAAACGACTGGACCGAGTCTTTAAACTTGCCTTCAGAAAGTCAACCAAGTCAAGTTTGAATCCTCCCTGCGTTATGGAAGCCAGAGGGTCTCAACCTGTTTTACAATATAGACTGAACTACACACCAGAAGTTTTTGATGAACTCGAAGGGGGAGGGGGGAGGGGAAATTGAGCACATGATTAGCCTATGTTTTGCTGCTGTGGATAATTGTTTCCAAATAGAAATTGGACGTCTTCATACCCTCATTCGCTAGAGTACTGCATACTATGTTATTGTCCATGGCCTGATACTTCTGGAGAAAACTACAGAGTGTATTTGTGAAGCATGTTTTTTTCTTATTTTTGGTTTCAGGAAACACTGCGTGTTAGACAGGCCAAGAAGAAGGCCCGCTTGCAGAAGCAAAGAGAGGATGAGAACCGTCAGAGAGAATCACTGCAAGGAGCTGGCGTGAACAGCACCAAACTCATGCACCTGCAGAAAGCACAGGAGGACCTACACAGAAAGCAGGAGTAGGACTTCACAAAAAATTGCCAATCCCTCAGAGTTACTCCTTCAGTAACGTATCCTAACTGGTAAGAATACCTGTTAACCAGAAATTGTTCTTTTTTTAGGGAATTCCAGGAGAGGCAGAAAGCCAGGCAGATTGAGATAGTTTCCAAACTGCTCCTGGAAGAAGAGATGAAGGAGAAACTGGAGAAACGACAAGCTCTCCTTTTCCCCCCAACACCGCCTCCTATGACACAGAGCGCAGCGCTGAAGCGGCGAGAGAAGAGGCTGCTCAAGAGCATCCTGCCTCCACCACCACGAGCAGAGAGAGAGGTACCTTATGTTATATATACACGTACTATATATGTGTTAAAGAAAGAAATGAGAGTTTAACATAATGGTACACAGTACTGTGCAAAATACTTCTGCACCTAACATGCAGTAATAGTAAAAAGAATGTCTTGTTTTCAAAAAAGTAGTTAGAAGAGCTACAGTTGTATGCAGAAGTTTGGGTGCCCCTGGTGAAATGACATGATTTGTTGATTTTCTACATAAATAAGTTAACACATCCTATACAGAGAACACACATCTGCACATTTCAAATCCTTAAGCTTGGGCCCACTGGGTGAATTTGACATGTTGGAAAAAGAAAAAAAAAATGGTGCACTAAAATCAGAAAAATGCCATATTTAATTGTGCTCTCTGCAAAAGATGTGTCCTTATTTTCACTTAGAAAATCAACAAAGCATACACAGTAGTTACACAGTTCTCTAAATTATGTTATGGTAACTGACAGAGATGTTCAGGAGTTGCTTCATGCGAGTCCGAGTTTTCGTCTCTTAGGACGAGTCACCACCGCTTTAAATAACGAGACTGTCATTACAGAAGAAACTGTAGTTTGAAGAATAGAAATGAAGCACTACACAGTAAACACAGTGCTTAAAATGCAGGGACAGTACAGCTTGAAACATTTGGTTAGTCTGTAGCTTGTAAGTATGCTTGCTAGCTAAAGTTCTAGTAAGTTGTAAAGGAATGTCATCTGTAACTCAAAAACTTCAGCTAGATTAGCTGACAACTAAAGTTAAATTAGCTATTGCTAGTTTTGCGTCTTACCTTTAAACACTTAATTTACTGCATGTAGCGCTTCAGTTCTGCCTTTCAGTATGAAAGTTTTTTCCAGAATGAATGGCTAGTCATTTGAAGCCATATCAAAGCTGATGCAGCGGGAAGCTGCGAGTAAATTTACTGCCTTAAAATTGGCAGTCCTAATTAAATTGAATTCATTAAATCAGAGTCTAGTCCCAAATCAGTCATTTAAGCACAAGTCTGAGGCGAGGCAAGAGACAGTGAAGCTTGAGTTGGAGTTGAGTCCAAGTCAAGCCTCAAGTTAGTTAAGCGCCAGTCTGAGTCAGGTCACATGTCAGTTAAGCGCGTGTCTTGGTCGAGTCACAAGCCAGTCATGAGTCAGTTAAACACGAGTCCAGGTTGAGTCAGGAGTCAGGTTAACATGCGACTCGAGTTTGAGTTGCTGACTTGAGACCCATCTCTGCTGCCTGAAAGTTGTACAATGTAATGAATTCTGTCTGCTAGTCAGTTAAGCTTGAGTCTGAGTCAAGTAATTGTCAGTTAAGCACGAGTCCGGGTCACAAGGCAATTAAGCGTGAGTCCGAGTTGAGTCACAAGCCATTTAAGTTCGAGTCGAGTCACGAGTTAAGGTTTAGTCGCGAGTCAGGTTAACATGCGACTCGGGTTTGAGTTGTTCACTTGATCCATCTCTGCTAATTGGAAGTTGTACGATGTAATAAATGAATAAATAAATTAAGTTATGTAAATTATTTTTAATGCTGGTGAAACAAATGAAAATCCTAGTTTGTTTTATTTACATTAATGGTTATACATTTATTAATAACATGTATTAATATACACAACATGCTCCCCTAATTTATTTATAGTAGGAAAGTCAGGTAATGAAGTGAGTATAAACACTTTTTCATTCCCTGTCTTTTTATTGGTGTCCTCAGGAGAGCCCGACCCAGCTTTCTGTGTCATCTCCTGTCAGCTCCAGAAGTGACGTCAGCATCTCTCCAGACTTCGTGAAGGATGAGAGGAGGAACGAGGGAGGTAAAACACTGGAGGGAAGAGGACAGCAAGAGTGCCTGGTCCAGCCTGAGTTCACTGGCCTCTGGGACCGCAAGCACAGTGATTACACGGTAACATGCCACATCAAATAAAACTGCAGAAGCTTGTTCATTTTCAGCGTATTACATACATTCGAATCAGATAAGATCGCACTGCGGGACTAAATAATGTAATGTGAAAATTCCCTCGTATGTGCACTAAGTCCAAACAGTGGCATTGTTATTAGCCTGATCTGAGAGAGCTAAAGGTGTGTAGAAGGTAAATAGAATAGATGGACAGTTGAGAGTTTACCTCAGTTCCACAGGGCCTAAAGAAGACAATTCGCAACTCTCTCTTAGTCTTTTTCTGTATACCTCCATTGTAGTCCTTTAGATCTGCAGTGACACACATCACTTCTTATTTGCTGGTAGTGGTGAAACTTCAAACCCAAGATGACACACGGCCCAGCCTCAGACTGTGTGCAGCCAGCCATGTGGAAGACATTGGTTGCTGGATCTTTGTGTGTCAGCTGCAGAGCACAATGCCTTGGTGCAAGTCATACCACACAAATTGGTCTAGTGGGCCCTATTAGGAGGCTGACTATAATTAAGATCAAAAATACAGTGGAGAGCAGTCTAATGGCACTACTTCTGGTAGAATCAGCGATAGTGATAGTTGAATAGATGTTTAATAGCAGGTTTAGAAAAGCAGCCAAAATACTCCAGTAATTATTACTATGAATGATCTTTAGTTGAAATACTTAAAGTAGGGGTGCATAGTATGTCCAGTAATGTACAGCTGAGGCCGTCGCTGCGAAGACATGTCCGTAGATACAGTCGTATGCAAACTTTTGGGTGCCCCTGGTCAAATTACATTTTTTTGTAGACTTTCCAAAATGAAAATAAGTTACACATCTATTATAGCAGTGGTTTACAACCTGGTCCTCAGGGCCTCCCAGATGATCTACGTTTTTGCTGCAAGTCAATTCACAGCTCATAGGGATGAAGGAAAACTGTGGATTGTTTGGGAGGCCCAGAGGGATGGGGTTGGGAACCACTGCTGAACAGAAAATACATTTCTGCACATTTTAATGCACAGTTACTGTTTATTTGCTTGAAGTAACATACTGGAAAAAAATAAAAACAAAATGTGGACTGTGCATAAGTTATGGCAGATTTTATATTTTATGGTTTTTTTTTTTCAATATGTTAAAACAAAAGGGAGTATGAAAATAAATAGAAATTGACCACTAAAATTTACAGTAACGCCATGTTTTAGTTTGTTGACTGTAGAGGATGTGTTAACTTATTTTCACTTAGAAAATCAACAAAACGTAATTTAATGACTCTCAAAATTTGTTTGGGTAATCATTAGAAGGTCATTTCTTAAAATTAAACTGGTTCTACAATAAACATTTGTGGCTAGCCTCTAGATAGTTAACTAATGGTATGCTTACGCTAGCTAGCAGCGAATGAGAAGTTAGATGGATAGATAAAAATGTTACTTTTTTGGAGTCAATAATAATAACTTTATTCATAGAGCACTTTTCATTTTGGTGGCATCTGAAAATACTTTGCAGACAGGTGATAAAGTTTAATGGTATTAGAAGAAGTTCAAATTTAGTTTGATTTTTGATATGTTGTCTCTGTTTCTCCATGATAAAAATGAATACCTGATAGTGATTTCAATATTCAAATACTGGCTTCTCGATCGGTTCACCAAAGACTCAAGTGCAGTTTAGTTTTGCATTTCTCTGAATAAACTATCCATGTTGCAATTGTTATAATTTGATTATGACATAATGCCACGATATTTAAAAGGACACTCTGGCCAGACTACATTCTTAAAAAAGGATGGTTTTTCAGCTATTCTTTAGTAAAAAGAATGGTTCTATTTAGAACCACGAGTAACTTTCATGCTTAAAAGGTTCTTTGCATGGTGAGTTCTTCAGCTTGATGGAGAATGGTTTCTTTATAGAACCTTTTTGAGAACAGTTCTACATAGCACCAAAAATGGTTCTTTCATTGTTACCATATCAGGTTTGTAACAACAGAAGAACACTTTTTTGTGCTATATAGAACCATCTCAAAAAGGTTTTATATAGAACCATATACAGCAAATTCCTCATCAGTCTGAAGGACCATTTCACAATGCAAAGAACCTTTTACGCATTATAAGCATGGTTCTAAAGAGAACATATCCTTCACTAAAGAACACTTGAAGAACCTTTTTTTTTAAGAGTGTAGGAACATCCCTTTCTGGTGGTGTATCAAAAGGTGGGAGGAACCTTTGAAAAACTACAGCTTTGAGGTGGATTTTTAGGGACATGTCAAACTGGTGACCTTCCAGGCCAAAGTGCTGCAGAGATTAGGATTTACAGTCAGCCAGTGCTCTGAATTCAGTTCATGAAGGCCTTGCTAGTAGCTGATGAGCTGAATCAGGTGTGTTTATTGAGGCAGCGTGATGAAGTCTGCAGTGTTTTGGCCCACGAGGACTGGAGCCTGACACATGTGGTATAGGAAGTACTGGAGGGCTGCATGCCTGCACTTGTGCTGCCTTTTGCGTGTTTGAAATATGTTTTGTTTTAATAGCACAAATGCATAATGAAGCCGGATAGCAAGTGGTAGCTTGGAAGCTAGAAAACAGATTACAAACAGCTCACCCTCAAAAAAATCAACCCCAAAGTAGCTGTAGTAGTTCAACTTTTTTCCACATTTTGAGATGTTATCAGAAGGAGGTTTTCCTGGGCTGGCCGGTGTATCCCTTTCACAACTGAGAATAATGAAGAATATAATAGAAAAAGACAGTAGAAAACCTACAACCTACTGAAACTGGTATTGAATGCTAGATGATAACACGACTAAAGGTAAAATATTGCCCAATATTACTTATTCCAGTGCTGAATTGCCTTAAACAAATTTGTGCTTCTCTCCTGCTCATGCTGGGATATGAATTTTGCTGCTCCTGCATTTCAGTTAATTCAAGATGACAGTTTGGTATTTCAGCCTGTAACATTTAAGGAGGTAAACATCAGCCTTCTTTTCTTCTCTCTCTTATAGGCAGGCCTCAGGCTTAACACTGTACCCAATTTGAATTTTTTTTGCATACCCCAACTAAGATTCATCTGAATATATTATCAGGCCATATCATACAAGCTCATTACATTTTTAAATACTTCTTTAGATGTTGAACTTCCCCACTCAAGTGTGATTCTCTTTGAAAAATACTGTCTTTTATGTGCACTGGGTAGCAGAGACTTAAAAGACAGAGAATAAAATATTTTGATGCTGACTGAGGGTGGTATCGTGGGGTTGCAGTGTATTCATTTTTTAGTAACTGAATTATGTAAGGGGTATTTTTGGAATTTGGTTTGCAGATTTAGAAGTGGTGTTTCGTACTGAAAGACTTTGGTTGGAGAATCAGTTCTCAAATTAATAACACAGGAACTCTGTAGTAGCAGCCATCGTCACTGAAAATGTAAGGAGTTGCATTTTGTTTAATTCAAATGTGTATATCATTTACTCATAAACAAAATGTACACATCAACACATTTTTGACTTTGCTTAGTTTTGGCAATAATTGTGTTGATCTGTTGTCAATATAGTAAAAATAAGTAGACATCCTCTACAGAGAACACACCTCTGCACATTTTAATGCATAATTACTGTTTATTTGCTGAATTTAACATATATGGGGGGAAAAAGCAGAAAATGGCAGCTGTGCAAATGTTATGGCACATTTATATTTTATGTTGCATTTTTTAAATATGTTAAACAAATAGAGCACATAAATAGCAACTGTGCTCTAAAATTAGCAAAAAGGCCATATGTAAGTTTACTCCCTTTAGAGGATGTGCTCAAACCTTTTCATACAGTTGTATACAGCACTGTGCAAAAGTCTTAGGCAGCTAATAAAATGGTTTAAAACTATTTATATTGGCGGTACATGTATTTTTGTCTAATAAAACTCCATATAACATTAGAATAAATACAAACGAGTACACCTTATGTATCCTCTTTCTGCATGTGGGCACTCTAGTGGCAGAATGGAAACCAATTTGGATATTTTTAATCAAGTAAAATATTTTTCCCTGTAACTCTGTTATCACATTAATTAGGACACTGTTGGCTCTCTGAGTGTGAAATGTCGCCACTCTGTGTTGAGCTGCTAGCGAGCAATGAGGGCTGAAATGGGAGGAGTAAGGAACACCTGCTGTGAAAACAATTCACACACAAAGACAGCCATGACACAGACAGCACAACTGTGGTTGTATTCATATAGAAAAACATGCACAACTGGCACAATAAAAAAATAGCATTTAAACACAATTAAAACACTTTCATAAATGTTGAGTTGCTTGATTACCTACAAAGATGAAAGTCCAGTTTGCTTCATTTTTGTAAATCATTCAAATTTCCATTAAAATATATTCCATCAGCGTTATTGAAGAACAAATACATAATTTAACTGAAGGACCTCCAAAATTGCATTTTATGGCTACTCTGAAAAGGTGTTAATGTAATGAAATACTGATTAGCCATAATATCTTGCCATGTAAGTCTTAATATAGGTTTGATTCCTGACTTCTCACTGCATTACAGTCTTTGCTTGGATTTGTTAAATTCCATCAGCAGCACCTGATTTAGTTTAATGAAGGACTTTCCTCTTGTTGGCATCCAAACCGGACTAATACACAAATGATGTTACTGTATTGGGGAGTTCCCTGTCATTGTTAACTGCTACAGAAATGATTGATATTTTTGATATTGTTGTTTACATGTATTCAATGTGATATTATAAAAGACTTATATTGCTAGACTTTTATGTTGTATTTGAATGTCTTTAGAGTACAGATTAAATATGTAAAACTATCACCAGCACTACAACTGTGTACTGGTTGGATAAAAAATATGTAGAAATATGCTTCTGTCCTTGTGTGTTTTGCTTGGAGAGATAATGATAATAATACAAACAATAAAAAGCTTTTTTTTAAAAATGCAATTCACACAAAAATAACTAATAAAATATAAAAATAGCATTACACAAAAAGGTAAAATAAGATAAAAATAAGCAACAACAATAAATAGTCACTTAGCCTTGTTTGTCATCCAAGTTTTGGCTTCTATTTACTTGCTTCATAGCTGTCAATACTTAGTAGTTCCTTGACAACTTGAGCTCAATTAAACAAACATTACTAATCGTTGCCCTCTAAAGGTGCAAATGCACCAGTCAAAAGAACCTTTTGTTTTCATAAGACTCCTCGGGTGTCTTAGTAAACGTGTTTCCAGCTTTCCTCAGCTCAAGCAATGGTGATCACGCATTTAGGTAGTAATTGTGTCAGGCTTATTTATATATGGTTTTCAGAATTTTTAAAGTTATAAGCTATGACTATATGCTATCAAACCCAGTAGAAATATTTGACCATGGTTGGACTCATCAAGAAGTGTCAACTATATCAGTTGACAAGATAATTGGTTCCCTTTATAAAAAAGGCATATTTAGATTGGAAATATCATGGTTATTACATATTTCCATATTTCCAAAAGCTG
>JAILXH010243554.1:562-11871 GCA_023558415.1 Piaractus mesopotamicus | reverse complement strand
GAGAGAGAGAGAGAGAGAGAGAGAGAGAGAGAGAGAGAGAGAGAGAGAGAGAGAGAAATAAATAAAAAGAGAGAGAGAGAGAGAGAGAGAGAGAGAGAGAGAGAGAGCAAATTTATGTAATCGAGTTACCATAAATATTTATCCGCACTCTTAAGTGCACTAACTAGTCAGGCTTCCCACCGAAGCATCCAAGAAGGGTGCTCTCTCACGTAATTCAAACGGAACAGCACTCCACCCCCCTCTCGTTTGGGCTGTGGTATATTCCAGAGATGCTGATATAGCGAGTATGAGAGCTGGTCTCCGCAACAGCAGGCTCTCTCCGAAGATTTGCCGTTTAGCCGTGGCTCACGGGGGGAAGAGGGGATATCTCCTGAACGCGTTGCCCCCTCCTTCACTTCTCTTACCAAGTGCCACTCTGCTCAGTTTCCGTGCTGCGTGTCAAAAAAGACAAACCCCAAATCCACTATCGCTGCCTGACGACGCTAGACGGGTAGATAGACCTCTCTCGCGCCTCCGCTCTGAAGGGATAAACTGAGAGGGAAAAAAAACTGAAAAAATAAGGCTAAGAGGGATTTTATATGGTGATTAGAAGTGAGCCGGTGTGGAGCAAATGGAATGGGACTAACCTGGTATGGCAACAAACCGAGAAAAGGTAATACCGGCTTGTTTTGGTCTCCTGCGTATGCTAGCGGCGTTAGGTTACGCGCGCGGGCACATGTGTGGAAACATGCTACAGTGAGGTGGCGGTAAACACAGGCTTAGCTTCACTGGAAATGTCCATTCACTTCACTTGCATGAGGTGTGAAAGATGTCCGGGAGGGTCGGCGTGTGGTGGACGACATCAGAACTGGCGTTTTACTGAGGGGTATGGTAGCCTAAGGAGGGCGGCTTGGGCGGTATTCGCCTTTTACTTCACCTGTCAGGGTGAGGGAAAAGTAACCCGCTTAGGACGAGATAACCTAGCATGTCTCCGACAGAGGCTGAAAAGACCCGTTTCACTCATAACTTAGACACAACACTGGGACACAGAACCAGGCGAGTGTGTCCCACCAATGTTTTAACTGTTTTCGTTTTGGGGTCGATGTTTCGACGACTGCGCGGTTTGTTCTCTGGCTGTGGTGATACTTCTCAGGGAGAACTGATAAGAACGCTGCTTTAGTCGAGTTGAATTTGATATTGGCTGATTCACTTTGTGGGCCTGCTTATGGTGAATGTCTTGGACAAATCGCGTATTGGGGTGTTTCACTAAAAGGCGCCTAAGACGTCTCCTTCATTTTAACCAGAAATAATCCGTCTTTGCCTCACGTAAGACTGCTTGGAGCAACAAGGCACAAAACTTTAGCTCGCCGTTGTTTCAAGCCACTGCACAGGCGATCCGACTGATTTGACAGCTGTACCAGCTGACTGTTAAAATCAGCACGCCGGTATTTCTGGTAACTTGTGAATAGGGTTACATTATGTTATTCATATGTGATCAGATACTGCTCTGGAAATGTTATTTGTCAGTGTGTGATGATTTATTCACGGGCTTTAAAATTAAATGAATACACAGGCCCATACCCATTTAGTTTTATTTTTGATTTTTGATTTTTTTTTATTTCATATGCTCAGATACTTCAGGATTTTATCCAGTGCTGTAATGAAGTTCCATAACATTATTTTGTTATTTTCTCAATTTTCAAGGCAAGTTATACTTCACTTAAGCGAATCATTTTTGAGTCCCAGTAAGGCATGACGTTTGCATTGGTAATGGTCTAGGTATTGTGAATTTGGCGGCTCCTCTGTATTAACTGATTTGAACACAGCACCAGGCCAGTGGGAGCTCATCATCTCTCGTTCAGTGGCCTTTCTTGTCTGCATGGAACCATGCAACTTAGTTGTTAACTCTTGTATCATATGCATCATGCTGTCAGTCTACTTCTAAGCAGTGCACTGTGAATCAAACACTGGCTAGTCTGGCCGTCCTTTTATTCTATGGTGGCCATTGCACTTTGGATAAAAAAGAGGAAAAAAAATCATACCCTTTCTTTGTCACTTCTGCCAGTATCTTGTTCCTAAGAGGTAGGCCTGCTCATTTTCCCATCAACAGTTTGAAAACCTTGCATTTGCGCTGTGAGTTACTCATGTTTGTTCGTATTTTGTGCCCTTCTTGGAAAGAGGATACTGGCCGAGTTTTTTCTCCTCTTTCCCGTGGCGAATGTTGCTATCACACCATAACCTGTAATTTTTTTTTAAACCATAGAATGACCCCATAAATCAACACCGGCTCAGTCACAGTCACAGTTTCCTTTTACATGCTTTTGTTTGCAGGGAATGGAGTGGCGTAGCCGTACGTTCCTCATCTCCAGTCCCCTGAATTAATTGTGCTGATAAAAACCGAGGCAATCTGTTGCTGCTATTCGTGATTAATAGATGAGCATCTGTGCTTGTGTACTGTATACCACCTACTCATACACTCTCAGACTGAATTCTCCCATTGTTCCAGGGAGGAGCAGCCTGTAAAATAGAAGATGGCATATGCAAGCTAGCTTCAAATCCACTGGCAAAAGGAATCAGAAGGCCTTTTATTGCCATAATACAAGACTTAATAGAAACATCCATGTGAGAGCCTGCCAGTACTGTCTGCTTTATGTAAATCAAGGAATACTGCTTGCAAGCTGGTTTCAACAAAATCTGTTTTGGGCATTAAGCGATAATTATAATGGATGTGGGGGAAGATCAGTGGCGTAACTGGAGGGGGACCGGCAGCGTGGGCAGTTGCACTGGGGCTTGTGGTGAAGGGGGCCCTGCCAAAGGGGGGCCCGCAGTGACTGGCCCCCATTTTTTTACTGGGCCCATCAGGATTATTAAGAGACTTTGTGGCCAGTCAGGATTATTAAGAGACTTTGTGGCCAGTCAGTTGGTTCGTTCAGGCTAGTTGTGTCAAAGATGCGCTAAACTGGAGCTCCGCACTGCAACATGCATTAAAGTGTGAAATAAAAAAAATCCTCCCCCACACCTCTCACACGACTGATCTTCTTAAAGCATGTACACGGTTTACACACAATAAACGGTATTAAATCAGAGATGCACATAAGAACTAGCTGTCGAGCTAGCTTAGCCAGTCAGCTAGCCTACAGCATTGCGGTTTGTGTTCACAACTTTACAAAATGGGTAAAAAAGAGGAGAGAAAGGTGGAGCTGAGAGGAAAAGAGAGATTGTGCTCAGAATAACTAATCCACTCCGACTCTGACTCTGTCTAGCTGGCTACTGCTCTAGGCTGATTCCCTCCATCAGGAAATAAATGAAACAACCATCAGCTGAGATGATCCCCATGATTGATTTTCAGACTCTAGTTAACTGATTAACTTTCATTAACACATTCAGTGTTTGCTTACAAAAATAGTCCTGATTCTGTTTCCTGGCCTATCCATCTACTGATTTTACACAATAAGATCCTAACAGTCTTCAATCATGTGGAACCTTTTTCTTTGTAGTTTCTGCTCAGGTCAAGTAAATATTTTCATTCAAATAAATATTTTTAGACATTACAGAGTAGTTGGGGAACACAGACATTGCATCATACATACAAAAATACTGTTATCTTTAAAGAATTAAAGGTATCATTGAGCTTTAACTTCATTTGTGCCTTAATTTAAAAATATCATATGGAATGAAGAAATATTTACACTGGAATGTTTAAATGACTGATCTGATTGTGGTACTGTCGTATTTCCTAGAGGGGTATCATAGTTAGGTGGGCTATTTGGTATCACATGATATACAGTATAAGTGTGGAGTCACGTCTTATTGCAAACAAAACAGATGTCCTATAAAATAATATATAAAGTTAAATAATGTGTAAGTTATGTAAGTGTTTATTTGTATCAGAAACACTAACATTAGAATACATACAATACACCAAAAATATATTGTGGTTTGATGTGTGTTAGTTGAACCATTTTCCAGATCTCTCCTGGAGGAAGTCCAGTATTTACAGTTATCGTCCAGTACCTAGTTTATCTAATCAGTCCTTCATTAAATTAAATCAGGTGCTGCTGATGGAATTGAACAATGTATTACAATCCATGTAATGGCGGGTGCAGTGAGAAGTCAGGAAGAAAAGCCATGTTCTTCTAACAGTATTCATCTAGCCTACATAATAAATAACTTCACTATCAAATAGTAGGTTATTTTGCTGTTATTTGTGTTTACTTGTATTTATTCCAATGTTATATAGCAAACCAAATACATTCGATGTTAGGGGTGGAGTTGCATGCTTTGAGAACATCAACTAGCTTGAGACGTAACAGTACTGAATAAACATGCAAGTTACATCAAATTACATCTTTTTTGGTAATTGAAAGTAATTTTTGTATGGTGGAGGGCCCATTAATAGTTTTTGTAATTTGCCATAAAAGATCCTAGTTACGCTACTGGTGAAGATGTGCCATCCTGTATGTGACAGGGTTTCCACTTACATGTCAAAACAGCATAGCGTTACCAGCTGTAAGCAGCCGGTACTATTTGTCACTTTTTGTCTTCATATAATTACTGTATGTAGTCTCCTTGATTGCAGGATGCGATTCACTTTAATAACCACTGCGTCAGTGTTTGTTGCCAAACATGACTACATGGGTTACTGGTGCTCGTAAAAATGGCTCTTACAGATGTTGCCAAGAGAGGAGCGGAATTTTGTGGAGGTGTACGTGGAGTAGCGTGTTGAGATTCTGAGGCTGCACTCGGCGCTAAGCAGACTCTTGGCTGTCAGCTCCTCTCCTGCAGAGAGGCTATGTAGCGCCTCGTGCATGCCGTACAGTGCCAGCCTCCGGGAACCCTAGCTGCCTTGAGTGAGTGGTTGACACGTCCCTGGCCTTTATCCAATAGGAGGTGTCTAAAGTGGGGCATTGGACAGCACTGTTGGAACAGGCAGCGAAGCCTGTCCTCGAGAGTTCTGGCTGAATTCGGAGTCCTTTGCAGGATTCTAAGGGTTCCTTTAGTTCCTGGGTTTCCTTATACTTCTTTTTTGGTTAAAAGAAGAAGAAATCTTTTGACAATAAATAACACCTTTACATATGACCTAATTTAGAGAAACAGCAGAAAACCTTTTTTGAGATATCACGTCAAGCTGCCCTTCACTACATAGTGGAGGAAAATTCCCCTCCAGGAAAATTGCAGAAAAACAGAAGCATTTGTGTGGGGAACCATATGATCTCCATTAGGATTACAGCATTGGTTTGCTTGCAACAGTTCTCTAGCAGCATGCTGCTTCTCTCTTGACCACCCAGCTGAGCATAAGCAGGGCTTGTGGTTTGTATTTGGATGCAGAGCCTCCCAGGGTAGCAGTAGCACAGCTGCCTGCTAGCCTGCGTAGAGTTCCTTTCACCACAGGGCTCTGTACAATCCAATGCCCCAGGTCGATATGGAGACATTTCGCCGTAGGAGCTGGCCATGGATGGAGGTTCTGGCCTTTCCTTGGCCATTAAAAGTATCACGGCACTGAAGTTGTTGTGTTATACTGATATGCATTTCCACTCTAGTTCTTGTGCAAAGCCAACCCATTCCTACAGGCTGTCTGCCTTAGTCAAAAGCCATTGAAAAGCAGGATTCGCCATGATAAGACTACCAGCATTGTGGAAATATTCTTGTTTCCAGTGAATCACATACGGGAGGAGACAGTCCAAGAGGTACAGTTAGCATATCAAATAAATGCTCTGATCATGCACACACAAAAAACCTTTATGCAGGAATGCGGAAAAATGTTTTTCGGTGAGGGTGCATTTCTTTTTTGCGGTATATACATGACATGCAATGTCATGCTATGCCAAATACTTTCCATTTAACTGAATAGTTTGGATAATTGACATTAAACTGAACGTATCTGAGAATAACATGTCTAGTGGACATATGAAATTGATAATACAATAGCAATAATGTGAAGGTCATGGTTACTGTTGCTACATCTGATAAGCTTTAGACACCAGTATGTTAAATATGGAGTGTACCATGGCATAAGTAGAGGATTTACCTCTTAAACTCCACTGAACCAAAGGTGGTTCCAGGCTTTTATTCCTTACTCCTATAACTTAAGAATAACTCAGCCAGTTTGCATTGTTTTCAATGGAAAAACTTATACATTTTTAGAAAAGAGTAGCTAAGAATGTCTCCAGTGAGCTACTTGCATAACATTGGCATCTCTCTGCAATGAACAGAGCAAAGATAGAAGATAAAGCCTACAGATCACTGTGAAAATTGAGAAGCCTCAGCAAATAGCGATCAGTGTAGATTACATGGAATTAAAAGAGTATTCTTCCTGTGCTACAGGGTAGGAAAATTTATGATTATATGAATTCTTAAAATTTGTTTTTTATTTGTTGCAAATCGAGGGGTTAAGTAACTGCAAAACCACTAAAGACAATGACAAATGTGATATGCTAATGTAGCTTTTAAAAATATATGACCTAAATAATACAGACTCCACCCTACAACTGGTGTATGTATATTCTGTGCTCAAAAGTTCTTTTAATTTAGCAGTTGCAGAACTCTCACTGCCTGCACTTTCTGCATCCCTTCTATATAAATACGTTTCAGTTGATAATGGGACATATTAAGCAGCTCCCGTGAGTGATTACACGTGGTGAGTTTGCTAAAGCAGCATTGAAAGGAGTCCAAAAGACTTAGTCAGTATCCAAGGGAGAAACTGATTGGTTGCACCTGGTTCTGACACTGTATCTCAGGAACAGATCCATGTCATGTTGGCAGTATAGTCCAAAGGGGTGGAACAGTCTGGAAATCAAAGCTGTTGTTAAGGACATGCTATTGTGCCGGCTTGTGGTGTTATTAAGCAAAAGCACCTTGCACCTCGTCCACTGCGCCTCTAATGGAAGAGGGAGTTGCTGCCTG
Organism: Piaractus mesopotamicus; assembly: GCA_023558415.1. Lineage (NCBI taxonomy): Eukaryota > Metazoa > Chordata > Actinopteri > Characiformes > Serrasalmidae > Piaractus > Piaractus mesopotamicus. The sequence continues at coordinate 4,989 of JAILXH010243554.1, read as the reverse complement.
CTGACCTAATGCTTACTCAAAGTAATTGGCAACCCTCAGATGAAAATCACTGTATAATTGCTATTGTAATGACCGTTGTGCTGCTTGAAATTGTTATGTGATTGATGTTTTTATTTTTTTTATTATGTGCTGCATTTCCATTGCTAAAAAGGATGCCACCTAGGGTTCCAGTCTAACTGTCATTACTGTTAGCCTTAAATGAAGCCCAATCCATGCACTGCTTCAATAATGAATGCCATTAACTTCAGGGGGTCGTGGCTGTTGAATCACTCTTTTGTTTTTCAGCTGTCGAATGCAAAGCAACTGTTTTTTTACTTTTTCATTCAGCTGCTGCTTTTCCATTTTTATTCTTCAGACAATGTTGCTAGGAAGTTGATTTGCATTGGATTTGACCTGAGAGGTTGTTTTCAGCCCTTTCCTCTTTTACAGACAGCTTACACTGCTTTTGTGTGAAAAGGTTACCACATTGCTTATTTTGCAATATTGAAGAATCATGTTATATACCGCATGTTTATGGCCCTGGTTGTAACAGTGCAATAGTACCCAGTACGTATGATTAATGTCATTAACTTTCGTCATCTTCTGGATATGGTCTCCTTGCTGATGAATTATTGAATAAGCTAAGTTGAGGAAAATGCTGAGTGATCCCATGTACCCCTGGCATTTCTCTTTTTTCCTCCCTTTTTGTATGTTCCCGCCAAGCAATAAGATCACTTTTGTTACTCCGCCCTGCATTATTTATGATTTCTCATTTTATGAACTATACCCTGTGGCACTGCATGCTCTCTAGCCCTATTGATTTGTACTTGCTCTAGAACTGGGCTTAAAATAATGCACTGTATAAAATTTGTGTGCACTGCCCGAGTTGCGGAGCGCACCAAATGATGTTTGTCGGAGTGGCGATTTGGTGCCCACGGCCATTTTGGGATGGGATTACTTCCTCCGTGGCTTTGCTGCGCTTGGGAATCTTATCATACCTATGTGTCAACTGAATGGGAGGCTTGGTGCCATCCCTTCATTCCATGAGAATAGCCGGGCATGTCACATGTCACTTGTTACCCACAGTTCATCTGCAGTCATCCACCCTCCCTCAGGGCCCGACTGACTGCTGCGCCTCCTGTCTATGCTGTTGCCAAGCTTAAACACTTCCCCCCATGGACTTTCCTCCTTCAAATTACTGTCTTATGAGCATGGGAAAAAAAAAACACAATTACTCATTCACTTCCCCGAGCTTTGGCTGTGCAGCTATAGGTGACTCTCCAGCACTTCAATAAGGCCCCCACTCCGTCCACTTCAAGCACTCATTTGCAATAAGGCAGGATGACTGTACTCTAAAAGCAGATGGCTCGTTTTCTTCTCCATGTTCTGAGGCGGTTGAGTAGCTTGCTGTTGTCATGGTGCAGGGTGCTATTAGGAAGGTGTAATCTATTCATTTGTGGGCTGGGGGCGGAAATCATAGATGATCCTAAGTCAGATGGATTGGTCCAAAATTGGTATGAGGAGGGAAAAAAAATCCAATTTATTTTCTTCTATCAGTGCATTAAGAAAGAGTAATCAAGCTTTGACACATGAGTGTAGCCCTGCATTTTGACAGGATTGGCCTGGATATGGAGGAATATCCCTTAGAGTAAGGCTGAGCTATAAGATGAACTAGAATAGCAGGGATTTATTTATGTTACACCTCACTGAATACATTGTACACTGTGTGCCATTAAATGAATCTTCATTGTTCATTCATCATACTGTATAATACTGACCCAGCCTCAACGTCTTAGACATCTAAGACACACATTTAGTCATTTTTTTAGTGGATAGAGATGGAGCACACCAAACGTGCTTGAGCCTTGGGCTCTAATAATGATACAAACCAAAATAAAGAACTAGGGAAGGCAAATACACAAATATAACTGTGGTTGTAATGATAGCACCAGAAGAGGACACTGCAACTCTCTAAATGATGCCACAATGAAAGCATAAATAAAGGGCATGAAAAAAAGACTATTACACACTGCAATATTGGAGGATCCAGCCTTAAATCCCTCTTAGGTGTGAAATTAGCATCGCCTTGTCATTTCAGGTTAGGCGACCTCCAATGCAGAGAATACAATAAACAGTTACTAATCTTGTATACACAGTAGTGAATCTCCTTGATGAACTGCTGGCACTGCAGAGTTGCATCTGCTGGGACCTGTAGCTCCGAATGAAATCAGGTATTAATCAAGTCACTGGACAACTTTAGAGAAAAGAAATCAATTTTTGTTTCTTTCCAAATGCATCGGGACATAAATTGGCTGTGGCGTTAAAGCGCACAGCTTGGCAATACTTGTCAAAATAATTAACTACAGATTCATTGTAGTTGCTGTGGCTTTTTCCACTACATTTTAATAGTCTGGGAGGACAAGTCATTTCCAGATTTGAAGTTTGGAATGATGCTCAGGCAGTGCTGGTGTAATTGTTCACATTCTGTTGCCAGAACAGTACTTAGTAGCAAGTATTCCTATGTATATGTATATGTATCAATGGGTGGATGCATGACAGTGTTGGACCCAAGTGGGTATCACAGGAACCTACCGTATCAGAATCAAATTAACACTGGTCTACATTTAGGCATGTTATAATGACACATTTGTTAAATATCCCATGTACTGAATAAGTGCACCTCTAGTAAAAAGTGAGATGTTTCTCAGTTGGGATTTGATGTTTATTTTCACATCAGAGGATCTATTAAGCTATTCATTTGATCTATGATGGCATGTTTATGCTTAAAACTCCAGTTGGGAATTTCTCTAAGTGATTGTTTTTCTGAGAGTGTTACAACACCTTCCCAATAAGACTGCAAACATCACAGTAAGACTGAAATCAATAAGACTGAAAAGAAAACAAACAAAAGCAACACTTAAATAGTACAATATGTTCTCTGCTAATTATCTCAGAACTGGTTATGCCGTGACCATGATATTTATTCTGTGCACCAGGGATGCACCAATATTTTTCATATCTGTCGATACTGGTGCTGATACATTAAACTTTACAAAACATAGAAATGCAACCCTTATTTCTATGCAGTTACAAATGTAGCAAAGAACTGTCAATCTGATGCCACTTTTTTACGAAGCCAGTATTAGCCAATATGATTCTGATAACATTGCGTGTCCCTACTGCACACCCTGATTGAAACATCAGAAATACTGTATAATGATCAGTCAAAGTGGACATGGAAATATCGGCTTTTGGTGTTGACTCAGAACTTGTGGTTTTGCCACCGCAGAGAAAATCACTTGAGTCTTTCTTAGTTAATTTGAAAGCTAACTCTGCCTTCATGTTCTCTATGTTCTCTCACCACTACAACACTGGCATCTAACAGAAATCAATTCTGAACATACTGCAGTTCTGTAATGGTTTGACTTAAAGTGTGAATAAATGAGTTTTCCTCTGTCTGGAAAATTAGCTTGTTTGGGACATGAACAGTGGTAGCAAAAATGAAGCAGTTTGTTATTGAGCTCCACTGTTAGAATATTGGAGATCGAAATCAATTCCTGGATGAATCAATAGCGTTCTCAAATCAGTTTGAACCAGTTTTCGCAGACATTGTGTCAGCATGGGGATTCATGATTCCCAAATGAGACAATCCGTGTATTTCACTGCATTTAAAAATGCATCAGGAGTCTGAGCTTGCTCTGTTACTTTAACTAAAAATATACAATGCGTGTCTTTACCCAAAATCCTAACTACCAGAAACCTGGTCACGTGGCATTATATTTGTTAATGGAAATCTGAGGACTGACTGGAATTTTAATACTAATGTTGGTGTAGCTGTAAGCCTAGCTTGACTGTGCTTGTCGAATGTGTCAGTACTTAGAGCAAATTTCATCTGTTTAACGGTTAACTAGATGTTTAATGCTGTACTACTTTTTGGAACTTGGATGGTCCCCAGAACTCACCAAATATTAATTAATTTCAACATGTATTTGCTGTATGTTAAAGTGTGAAATTAATCCAGCCCCAAATGTACGCCATGTAAGTATGCATTTATTTCAGAAATAATGTACAGTGCAGGAAATTTTTAGATTTTTAAAATCCAAGGCCAAAAGGCCATAGTCCTTGAGTATGCATATTCACTAGGGGTGCGGGAAAAAATAGATTCTTAGATGCATCGCTATGCGGACGTGAACGATTCTGAATCGATTCACAAATGTCAAAAATCGATTTTCTGAATATTTATGATTCTGAATACAAATGATAAGAAGAGCCATTTTGTCCTTTCAGCAAAAATCAAACCACCTTGGGAGCCACATTTATGTCCAGTATGTCTCAGTATGTGTTAATGTCCTAGTTTACGCTGAACAATATAAACGAGAGCACAGATTTACTTCGCTCTGATTTAAGCTTTAGCTTTAGCCGCTTTCCTCCTCTTTCCCTCAGGAAAC
>JAILXH010243529.1:13824-27427 GCA_023558415.1 Piaractus mesopotamicus | reverse complement strand
CACACACACACACACACACATACACGCACACCCCGCAGGATGGCTCTCTCCCCCCTTTAAGCCGCCTCCCTCACTCGCGCACCGCTCCCACCAGCAGCAGCAGTAGCAGACCTGCTGAAGCTCCCTATCCATCGCCACAGCTGCTCTGCATGCGATCCTCACCGCGCGCCCATTGTTGACTGCCCACTGCAGCCTCGCGCACCTTCCCCGCATTAATATTCAGCAGAGGGGCTCGTCTGGCAGCGCAGAGCCTCTCACACACGGACCGCAGAGGAACCAAGGAACCCACACCTGTCCGGCCCGGCCCGGAGAGATCCGGATCTGCCGTGTGGAACAGGCCTAAACAGTGTTTCATTAAAAACAGCGCTGGATTTACACTGAGGAGGCTCCTTCATTTATTTATTTTTTTTTTTTTTGGTGATCTGTACGGAGCTAACGAAGACGCGCCACAAGGTAATACGTTACACAACACTCTGTCTAACAGCGTGTCTTTAATAATAATGATAATAATAATAATAATAATGAATGGACGGAATTAACGCGTTGCTGTGACTAAGCAGGTATTGGGTGGCCCCTGTGGGAGCTTTCTGAGCGTGCACGTTTGAGGAGAGAGTGCAAAGCTCTAATTACATAAGCGCATGAGTTTGAATGCAGCGCAGGGCTGCAACAGAAGGGAATTCCCTGCTGCAACTCAATAACGACGAGCTGCATGCGTAACTGACATGAGAAAACACGCTCTGCGCATGCGTTACCGTTCCGACCGTTCCGACAGATTCTAAATCTGCTTCTGCGCATGAGCATGCTAGCGATGGTAGTTTAGTCTGAAAAAAGTATAGAGAGGAGAACTGCCACTCAGTAAGGTCTTCAGACTCTAGAGGGCACGCCCAAGCAAGCCAAAATAAATGGGTTAATATGGCGCATTTGAGCAAAATCGTGTGATCATGTTTGTAAATGTTCAAACATTTTTATACAGAAGAATGCATTCATTTACGCTGTGGTTACATTTTACTAATTTTATATTTTATATTTTTACTATTTTATTAACGCTTTTTCGACAGCCAATGAGCTGAGCATTCACTAGCATTAACGCAAATCAATTAGCTCTCAGGAGCATTAATGCTAATCAATCAGCATTCAGTAGCAGTAATGTCAACCAATTAGCACTCAGTAGCAGTAATGCCAGCCAATTAGCAGGTCTAAAACTGGGGCTCCAAATCTGATGTTTTGCCAAACGTACATTTTCCCCCAAATGTTACTGGATGCCTTGAATTACAATGTCAGTAAAGACCATGGAAAAACAAGTTTTCCTCACTTTGTTTTGATGAAAGAGTTTAGTTTGTAAAGATCCATGCTGAAAAAAAAAAAAAACTTGTTAACATGTTAATTGGTTTATGCCAGTCTATTGCTAGTCTAGTTCTATTTTAACTGGTCACCCCAGACTGGTCATGCTGGTTGACCAGCATACCAGCATCAAAACACAACATATGCTGGTTTTGGCGGTGTTCAGAATATCAACTTTTATTGCTACTGACCAGCATCCCAGCGTGCAAACACAACATATGCTTCATATGCTGGTGACAAGCAATGCTGCTCTATGCTAGTTTTTCTAACAGGGATACTTAAAGTTTCAAAACATACCATTTTGAATTTGATGCCAACAACACGTTCCAAAAGAGTTGGTACAGGGGCATGTTTACCACTGTGTTTCATCACCTCTTCTGTGTTTTTGTCATGCTCTGTAAGCGTTTGGGAACTGAGGAGGACCAACAGCTGTAGTTCTGAAAGTGAAATGTTTTCCCATTCTTGTTCAATATAGGATTTCTGCTGATCAATGGTTCAGGGTCTCTTTTGCCGTTTTTTTCATTTCATAATGTGCCAGTTTTTTTCAGTTTCAACTCTTTTAATACAGAGCCATGCTGTTGTAATCCATGCAGAATGTGGTTTTACATTGTCTTGCTGGAATAAGCAAGGCCTTCCCTGAAAAAGATGTCATTTGGATGGCAGCATATATTGCCAAAACATGTATATATCGTTCAGCGTTAATGGTGCTTTCACAGATGTGCTCATCACCCATGCCATGTACACGAATGCACCCCTATACCATCATGAACACTGGCTTTTTAACTGTGCACTGATAACAAGCTGAGTGGTCTTTAGCCCAGAGGACACAGTGTCCATGATTTCCAAAAAGAATTTAAAATTTTTATTTGTCGGACCACAGGACACTTTTGCACTTCTCCTCAGTCCACTTGAAATGAGCTCAGGCCCAGAGAAGGTGGCAGCATTTCTGGATCTGTTAATGTGTGGTTTCTTCTTTGCATTTTAGAGTTTTAACTTGCATTTGTGGATGTAGCGACAATCTTTTCACAGACAGTGGTTTTCAGAAGTGTACCTGAGCCCATGCAGTGATTTCCTCTGCAGAATCATAATCTGTTTTTAATGCAGTGCCACCTGAGGGCCCAAAGATCATGGCCAGCAAATACTGGTTTTTGGCCTTGTCCCTCGCCTACAGAGATTTCTCTGGATTTTCTGAATCTTTTTAATGTTATTATGTACCGTAGATGATGAAATCCCCAAGTTCTTTGCTATTTTACATTGAGAAGCGTTGTTCTTGAATTGTTGCACTATTTGCTCTCACAGTCTTGTGGTGACAGAGTGGTGAACCCCTCCTCATCCTTACTTCTGAAAGACTCAGCCTCTCTGGGAGGCTTTATTTATACCCAATCATGTTACTGACCTGTTGCCAATTAACCATCAGGTGTTGTTTTAGCATTACACAACTTTACCAGCCATTTGTTGCCCCCGTCCCATGTTTTTGAAACATGTTGTTGGCATTACATTCAAAATGGGCATATATTTTTCAAAAAACAATAAAATTTGTCAGTTTCAACATTTGATTTGTCGTCTTTGTACTATTTTCAAGTAATTATAGGGTTTAAATGATTTGCACATTTTGTTTTTATTTACATTTTGCACAGCATCCCATTTTTGGAAATGGAGTTATAGTACAAAAAACAAATAATAATAAAGACCTTATGTGAATATGTACATATAATATTACACAACTCTTATATATGGTATATTATACAGAATGACATCTAGGGGAAAAATGGAGAAAACATATCAGGTTTGCAACAATTCCACATGACCTGACAGTGGTGATTTTCAAAAATGACATTCAGCTTAGACCTGGAATTCCTAATATGGGCATGACGGCATCTTCAGAGCTATATTGCCACAACCACTACAGTGTTTTCACTTATTACATGATAGTCACACCGTGTGATTATTTGTATAGTGATTGCAAGCCAATCATACAGAAATGTGTTATGCACATTCATGGTTTTCATACAGTATCTGGAAACACGCTATATGGAAACATGCCATGTTTGTATGTTGTCCTAACAACCACTGGGGGCAATGGCATAATTTACATTTACATTTTACATTTACAGCATTTAGCAGATGCTCTTATCGAGAGCGACTTACAAAAAGTGCTTTGTCTATCCAGATAAAGTATCTTTGCTAGTTACCAATAGGTTAGAGAGAAAGCCAGTCCTCAGCTCAGATACTGCTAGAATCAGAAAGTCATTATTGACACCTAGAGAAAAAGGAACAGAGTTAATCACAGAGCAGTGCAATACAATACATAAGTGCATGTACAATACATACAATCATACTTAATTCAGTGCTCATTTAAGTGCTGTATAAAGAGATGTGTCTTCAGTCTGCGTTTGAAGACAGCAAGAGACTGCTGTATGGACAGCCAGTGGGAGTTCGTTCCACCACCTGGGGGCCAGCACAGAGAACAGTCTTGATGCTTGCCTTCCGCGCACCTTGAAGGATGGCGGGTCAAGCCAAACTGTACTCGAACCTCGAAGAGCTTGTGGTACAGTTCGGGATTTCACCATTGCCATCAAGTAGGGAGGGCTGGTCCATTTTTGGCTTTGTAGGCAAGCATAAGAAAGACAGTATTCAATTAGAAGACAAGCACACTGATTCTTCCAGGGAATGCCTCCTCAATTTATCAGCCTTGTGACTGATAGCCCGGCCCCTACAATTCACACCTTTGGCTAACCCGAAACTACACCTGAAACTAGTAATTACAATTAAGCACTAGGTTCTACAAGACAGCCTTGTAACTAACAGAGTCTAAGCTAAAGAAAGTCTGAACTCAGAGCCTACCTTAGAGCCTGCCTTAGCATCTTATGGAAGCTAACTGGTGATGCATGTTAAGAAATTGGATGTGTCTGTAAATCTTGGATGTACAACTGTGTCAGTATCAATTTGCTGTCCTAATAAAGATATTAGGGGGCGTGGTCACTGGGGGGGCCCTCTGTGCCCCCCACCCTTTTCGCCATTGAAACTGGGCCAGTCATGCAGTCATGTGTTGCACAGGCATGGTTGCTATAACAACAATCATTAGCCAGTTGTATGAAAACATGATAGTAGTTCTAGCATCAACTGGTCAGTTGTGTGAAACATGTTGCCGATGCATGGTTGCCATTAGAGGTATCATGAGTTACTTATGCAAAAATATGCACAGTGCATGTACAACTGCCATGTGAAATGTGAAAACAGGTATTGTAGATTTGTGGTGCTCAGCAGTTGTGTGTCACACATCATGTGTATACATCATTATTGTAACAGCAAATGTTGGCCAGTGCAGAAACACTTTTCACACACGTTTGTCATAAGTGTAACCGTGAGCTAGTCATGTAAAGCATGCTGTGGTTATCACGTATTGTGAGGCAGTCATGCAAAAACATATTATATGCATACAGGGTTTGCAAAGCGAATGCAAACCAGAAGCGTGAAGACGTCAAATGCATGCATAGTAGTCACAATCAACAATTGCTGGCCAGTCATGCAAGGTTATCATAACAGCCATCATGGATCATTCATGAAAACCAGAATGCTGTACTTGTTAGATATGTGCCAGTATTGAGTGTATTCTATGTATCAAAATATTAAACATGTAGTTACATTATCATGGACACTTTGAAATAATGTCACTGCACTGTGCAGCTCTGCTTTCACAAACTCCTACTGTGCTCTCATACTCTGATCACATAACACAACCCCTCATTTGAGCGGAGCTTGTAAACATTCACAGTGCACTGAGCCACAGCACAGCAGAAGTAGAGGACTTTTTATCCCTCAAAAAGGTGTAAACTCGCATCTCATCTAGCATAAAATGAATACACATGAATACACATGTTTGCAGTCACAAATGCTGTGTATATGAAGAAAAAGGCATGACAGCATAACAAACTTTACTGCATTTGAGAACACGGTTTTGCTTAACCAGCAGCTGGGCAATCTGCGGATTGGCTAACAGTTTAACAGGAATTTACGGAGATCCGGACACTCCTACTCACCTTCTCCACAAACTACCAAGAATACGCATGCCGTCAAACTGCGTATGCACTCACAGGGCCATAGCATCTTATAGCTTAAAACGGTGTTCTCCACTTCATATATGACCAAAAAGCTATAATTAACAATAATAATGTCAAATAGTAACTAAAAATATAAATTTATTAATTATATTTAGTTTTATAGTACAGTTATAGTATAGTTATAGTACATTTACATGGTCTAGGAGATAATAATAATAATAATAATAATAACAATATTGGCAATCAATATTGTTTTCATTAAAGTATTTTTCCCTAAAACCTTCATTTCATTTTCAAGGTAATCTGAAACTAAAATGAACAACAACCAACACTAAATTTAATGACTATTACAACTAATAAATAAATAAAAAAAGTGAAAGTAATTTAATTGCAAGAACTGACTCTTGGACATTATTTAAAAAATGTACTAAAATAAATAAAAGATTCAGTGCACTGGGAAAACCTTCATATGCCCATTAACAAACCACCAATAATCTTATAAATATAAATGAGTGTAATGGTACAATTTCACTTGAGACATTTGCTAAAATATGATGCTTTAAATCTCGCTCTAAAAAAAAATTCCACCTTGGTCGCTGCACTGAACTCTATCAGGTGCAAAAGTTCAAAAGTCTTTAACCATCTGCTGCTGAAGCTCCCTACTTCACTAAAGAAAGAAAAAGAGAGATTTCACTACCTACACTGGAACCCCCTCTACATCATCTTCACAACGTACACTAGAACCCCCATTTACATCATCTTCATCACTCGTTAGGTCAGTCACGATTCTTTTCCACCTGCATTTTTGAGGGTCTTGGACCACAGCCTAGGGCATCAAACAAAGAAGAAACAAGAAATGTTTTATCAATGATCAAGTAAACTGAGTAAACAAACATGTCACTTCTTACAGTATTTAAACCTCTGTCACAAGGTCAATTTTAGCAGTTTATACAGAGTTGCCAGTTCCTTATCAGCTACACCTGACATATAGGTGCTGCTGCTCACCAAATATTCTCAACACAGCAATGAAATCTAATGGTACTGGTATGGTAGTGCGGTTGGTGCTGCAATGAGTGTATCAGGAGTAGCAGCATTGCTGAAATGTTGAATTGTTAGTTTTTAGTTTCAGTACGATGAGAGTACTACTTGGGCTGAAAGATCAAGAATCTTTTTTATATCAAAATCGCAACTTGACAGAGTGCGATTTTCAAATCACAAGAGCTGCATACTAGAATCTTTTATCAACATTGTTGTTTAAAGAAAATTTTACCTAACAACTGCCTGTAGATGAGTTAGACCAACCAGAAGCAACAAAACAACCATGTTCTGTATATGTGACATTACAACCATCACAAATAACTGGTAGTCTGACACCCTTAATGTGCAAGCTTCATGCCAGAAACGTGGATATTCTGGTCTTCTTGGCCAAAAACAGGCCTAGAAATTAATTTATAGAAAATAATTGCATTTAAATCTCAATCACAATATTGGTCGCAGTTAGATATTTTCCCCAGATCATTCGGCCCTAGGTACTAGTAGTTTGTTTCATGCTGTATTTAAGCAACAGAACACGAGAGGGAGTGAGTTATTGTGAAATAACATCGCGGCTGTGATTTGTTTGTGATACCACACGACCTGGAGTGTTCTATTGTTTTTATACATCAGTTAAATAAATAAAGTAAGAAATACATAAATTGGGCCGTGAACGTGGTATTTAATATGTTTTAATGTTAGCAGTTCCTTCCGCCAAATTATAGTTACTTAACAAGCAGCTTGTTGCTACGTCAGAGTAACGAACTCTGCTCACTCGCTGCACAGTATGCTCGCCTTTTGAAGTACGGACTGAGCCATAAAACTGCCGCAATATCAAGTATAGCTCAGTGTTGTTGTTGTTTTGCTAGATCCATATTTTTGTTCCAGTCAGTCTGTAGAATGCTTAGAACGCTTCTCAACCAATCAGTTTGCGTGGCTGGAACTAACTGTCGTATATTTTTTTGTAACATTCATTCATCATTTCCATAACACAAATTGCTTGCCAGTTTTGCAAAAACTTACGTGCATGTATGATAACATCATACATTCGTAGGCCAGTTCTGCAGCAGCATAATGTTCATGAAAGATTCCTCTGCCAGTTGCTGGGACTCACCGTCCCAGGCTCCAGTTGTGTAATGTGGGATATTACATAATGCACACCCTGTGCTAAATAATGAAAATGGTTTTGCTTTATTGATGGATTTTTTATAACCTCCACTTATGCATGTTTGACGCTCCTGCCAGTCCTCCCAGATTTTTTCACACTGATCACTTAACATTGCGACCCACATCACATACTGCCATTAGCACTTATTCACAAACACTGGAAGGTAGGAAGCATGTGGAGGAGTGATCCAGAAGATTTTAAGTGGCTTTGCCAGAGAGTGCTGGTTTACTCACGTTAGTTGCAGTAAACTGCGACAAGAAAATGCAACAGCATAGTGTGTTGATTTTAGATTACACCTGTAGAGTAATGCAATGTGTTTTAAGAAATGCATTTAATGGAAATTGCCTCTCCCTTTCTCTCTTAAAGGGAAAACTACCGATCCTAATTTAGTAACTAACTTTAGTAATTGGGGTCAGGGCCTGTGCAATTGGGGTCAGGGTTTGAGGTGGCCCAAATACTTGAGACAATCCACAATCTACAGATATAAACATTAGATAAACCAACAGCCTTTGAATGTGTATTACTGACTAAATAAATCAAATAAATGAAGAAACTTTATCTCTTCTCAGGCCCCTCAAGTTTGATGCCATTATCCACTCATGGGAGTTTGTGGTTGCATTCAAGTGGGGTGTTTCAGGTGGTGTGGTTTACCCTAACACTTGGTGGGAAAAAATAATATTCCAATCTTACACAAAATGATCAAATCTTATACAAACTGCTATGACACAATAGGATATTACACACTCATCAAGATAATTTTCAGAACAACAGACACATTTCCAGCTCTGTTTAAAGTGCACATTATGAAGTACTGTTACTGGAATTTTCAGGGGCTCGACAAGACCATGATCCAACCCTTCCAGTCAGGCAACAGCCTTCTCCTGGTTTGTAGTCATCAATTAACTTCATTTTCATCAATTAACTTCGCAGATTCTTAGCCATCAACTCATGGTTGGTGAGAGTTAGCACAGGATTTGAAGAGTCAGAGAATGTATTATACTTTGGAATTGTCATCAGCTAATAGTTCTTGAAACACTCCTAATGAGTTGATTCAGGTCTAATGAGTTAATAAAAGTTCAGAAACTTTACAGCTGGAAGGGTTACCAAACTTTTTCACGATACAATTAATATTTTTTTCTATTTTTAAGTTAATCAAATATAAAGTAACTGTGCATTAATAACTGCAGAAAAGTGTCATTCTTTGAAATAGTTTGCTGCACTAGTTGTGTTTAATAATCAACAAAATATGCAATTTGGCCAGGGGTGCTCAAATCTTTGCATACCACTGTATAATATATGTATTGGACATATGTACGTATAGACAGAGTTACTCAAGAATCAGGAACCACTCCAATATCTGTTTAACACATAGAGATCGATATAACATTAAACGTCTTACAGATTTCCGGTGGTTATGATATATATACAGACACACACATTATACACTGCAAAAAGAAGATGCAGGAAACATAGCACTTTAAGTGAATGCTCTTTTATTGAACACAAGAGCAGACAGCAGTGGAGATCCACTATCTGAACAGCTGGGATAGCAGGCAGGTCACCTCTAACCATACAATTGTACTTGACAGTAGGCACCAACACAGAATAAACCAATGTGGCAATATGAGTACTTACATATAATAATCTGGATTTCCACACATACTGACATTATATAAAAACAAATGTGTGCGTGTGTGCATTGTGTCTATGTGTGTGAGAGATTTAGAGAGACACAGAAAGGGAGAGAGACAGAAAGAAAAAGAAAATCCCTAGTGCCGTTTTCCGGTTTCTGTGCCAGCTCCCCAAGGTGCCCGTTCTGTTGAGCAGCAGAGTACTGCAGTAACCTCAGCTGCTGCACAGTCGGGACTTCCCTGCTGACAGCAACAACAGTACACTCACACACTGTTTTTATGCATAGACCATCAGACTCCATTCACCGCTTAATTGACTTTATAAGGTCAAGTAACACACATGCAGACAGGTCCCGGCATTAAAACCTATTCATATACAGGTGTAAAACAGGATAACTTTGTACTGTTCTAATCATCTGCTACAAGTAGTGTCCAAATGCTTTGGGCTTCTAGAAGCCCTGTACTTCTAGAACCTCTCAGCCTCTAGAAGCTCTGTACTTCTAGGACCTCGGTACTTCTAGGAGCTCTGTACGTCTAAAAGTTATGTGCCTCTAGAAGCTGAAGCCCTGTACGTCTAGAAGCTCTGTACTAGGAGTGCTAGGCCTCTAGAAACTCTATACTTTTAGACACTATGTACTTCTAAAAGCTCTGTACTTCTGAAGATCTGTGCATCTAGAAGCTCTGTACCTCGAGAGCTAACACTTTGAATTCAGTACACGAAGGCCTTGCTAATTAGCTAATGAGCTAAATCAGGTGTGTTAAATAAGGCAGTGTTTTGGCCTGTGAGGACTGGACCCTGACACATGCGCTCTAAAAGCTCTGTACTTCTAATCAGCAATCAGTGTGATATACTGTATCTATGAAACTTTGGGAAACTTTAATTATTACTCTTATTCTTTAATTCTTATTTTTGCTCTTCTGGATGATTTTTACGTGCTTATGTGTCTTCTGAAAGTCACAATTTCTAAATACTGTGGCATTGTAGATATGCTGTTCTGCATGCTAAAAAAGCCTTGATGGGCAATTTCCTTCCCAAGAGTGAGGTTAGTATGCTTAGCCACAGAGTAGCTTGTAGTAGGCTGAATAGCTTGACTTTAGAGGGCAATGCTGAAGCCTAATGACTAATGAAGGCTGCTTGTTCAGGAATTTCTTAGTTCCTCTCTTTAGTCCAAACCATTTGTGTGCTCTTGCTGTGCATGTAGATGGGGCAAAAGTACTGACGTTTCTGTCTCTCCCTCTTTTTGTTTTTGTCCTCTAACTCTCCCACTTAAACCTTATTTTCTCACTCTATCTCTCCTTTCTCAGGTTCTGTGAGCTGTTGTTTATGTACAGCCACGCATGAATTTGGATTACAGTAAGATTCACAGGCCCTTCTGGACTTTTCTCTGTGCTTACAGCCTCACTGACAAGTTATTGCTAATGATAATTGCCATCTAGAGTGACCTCTACCTCTGCAAAACAACCTTCTGCAAGGGAACTTTCCAGAGGTTTGCCTAAATGCAAGTCTAGTCTCTGGATATTCCCTTCCATAACCCTCTCTGCAAGATCCCCAATCACCTTACCTCACTCCTCCACCAGCAGCCACCATTCGCCCCTCTCTCGCCACAGCGGTTCTCCCGTCCAGGCCCCGCTCCCACCAGGCGCCAGGCATGGCGCCCCAGGGGCGGGAGCACCTGGCTGCTCGGGAGCATCAGCAGGCTGGGCGCAGGCGTAGCCCTAACATGCGCCACACGCTGAGCCCGGAGAACCTGCGGAGCCTGTCCGAGCGAGGAGGGTCGGACCCAGTCGGTACCAGCTCTTCCCCGGGACTACCCAGGGCCACGAGCGACACAGACCTGGTCAGCTCCCAAAGTCGCTCCTCCCTCACAGCCTCTACGCTGGAGTTCACCCTCGGCCGCGGGCAAAACCTGGTTATCTCCTGGGACATCAAGGAGGAGGTGGACGCTGCCGACTGGATCGGGCTCTACCACATAGGTGAGCGTTTGGTTTTTGCTTGCTTTTTCTTCCTCTTCCAAGAGCAGATATTGCAAAGTACCAAATGAACGCTTTTTTTTCACGAAACATGTCTTGGAAAAATCTGACCAAACCGAAATACCACCAAAGCATTTCTAATCAGCTCGACTAATGAGTGCAAATGGAGCAATCGGCACATTTTCTGAACTTGGTTTACGTGACAGGTTTTTAGCTAATCTTTTAACAACAGTACACTGTTTTGGCTGGCCTTGGTTACTCTGAACAATGTAATGTTAACACTGCCCACCTAGGTTTTCAAAATGTTTTTTTATATCAGCATGTTTTCTTTGTCCGTTTGTAATAACTTTACATATTAAATAGAAAGCTATTTTGCAATGAGTGCAAAGGGAAAGTACAACTAACAAATATTTAACTTATTTTAACATATTTTATCTGCTTGTTGAGATATCAGCTTTCAGATGTTTCGCTTACTTTTGGCCTAAAAGATACATACATACACATACATATGAATCTTGTATCAGTTACTAACATAAATTTTACCTCATATGATGCAGTTTTACTGCAGTTTTGAGAGTCCTGGCATACCTAGCTTGAAAAAAATGTCTTTCTTAAGATTGAGATACGATACAGTATTAATGAAGGATCCCTGATTTCTGAACTCTTTCTCCTAAACTCCCCTCAGGAGAAAAGATGAGATTAAAATCAGCATTTCATTGTAAAAAGTTCTGGAGTGCTCCTTCTACACTGATGGACTGCTGAAAGCGTTCTGTGATGTAGAATAGATGAGAAAACAATGAGATCTTATACTTTTCAGATGAAAATATTATTTAGCTAAACCTGGGCTGAGATGAGTTGACACTAAAGAGTTAATCCGTACGTGTGCCAGTATTTTATTGAGCATTATTTCTCAAGAACCGGATGTCAGAAACAGGAGAAAATCACCTAAGTATCACTCTGAATTCAAACAGGACTTAACCATGTCTAGGAGAAGTGCATGAGATTTTGAGGAGATTTCTTTCCTCTGAGTAGAGCTGCTGCCAATGTTATCCATTTTTAACAACTGCAGTCTGCTTAGACTACAGCTCATATTTACAGAGGGTGTTGTATCTAGAACTTCCATTGTAAAACAAAACGTGATTGGTCGATTCCTCGGTCTTGGTCTCAGTTGTTCCTGTTTTTTTGCATTGCATGTTCTGTAAATTCTGTTCTGTAAAATCAGTGCTCAACTTTTGATTCTTAACAGTTGCAGTATAATTAGCAATTTCATAAAATGATGTTTATTTATTTTTTGCACTTAGTGTTCATTTAATGGTGAATTAAGGTTCTCATTACTCAACTTGAATTAAGAATGTGGTTACTCAACATAGCACAACGGTGTAGCCCCCTTGGGGTTCAGCTGAAGTTTTTTTTATCTGATAGGAAGCTATCCTGTGCCACAGTATTGATCAGGTCTGTGATCCTGGAGCCTCAGGAGTTTATGCTGAAACTTTAGCCTTTCAGTCATACTCGAGGGAAGCCTGCATTGACAGTGCTACTACCTGATGCCATTCATGCATCTTGCCTTGCTGGTGAAGGACTAATTCCACACATCCAAAAAGGTTCAACTAATGCCTGATTTTTGTGATGGTAGAAATATGAGGAGGTTCCTGGCATAGGCAACATAGGCAACTGCATGGGGTAACAACTTGCCAAGAGCGGAAGCGGCATTCATGAAATCATACAGTGTGTGGGTGTCCTCCAGCCCCTGGGGTCCATTAACGAGCCCATGCGTCACATTTGATGTTTCTGTATATGTTTCTTTATCTTTGCAATAATCCAACGCAGAAATATGGTTCAAACATTTCCTGTATCTGTAGAGTCTGCAATTTCGATTCCATATTATCGTGAGATCATACGTGACTCACAGCCAGAGTTATAAAGCTATGAAGAGGGCTACAGAAACATGTCAACTGCTTCTCACCATGTGTATTTGGTGAATTTGTGTGTCTGTCTACATTTTGTGTTAAACTGACCAATGGAAATCACTAAGGACTTCACATCACATCGGAAACCCTTCATACTTCGTTCAGTCGACATCGGAGAAACGTGAAATAGCGTGCTGAGAGTTTACAGCCACTGAATTTGCTGTATCAGTTGGGAAAGTAGCGACAAAGAAAGCAAAGCATTTTGGTATGAAACATATGGGTGTCATGTTATATGCAAGTGCCTTTGAAGGAATTTAAAAAGATACACACAAATTGAGACAATGCCCTTAGACCCCAGAGGTTTAAACAGAGCTGCTTATTTGTTACTGCTCCCCTCCCAACTCAGCTCCTCCCAAATACAGTATACAGTGTGACTGTCATTGGCTGCAATCGAATAGTATACTGAAATGTCTTTTATATCTGCTCTACCAG
>JAILXH010243529.1:0-13448 GCA_023558415.1 Piaractus mesopotamicus | reverse complement strand
AAAAAAAAAAAAAAAAGTATTATTTAGGGCTGTAAAAACACCTAATATTGTGATAGTCAATTATTCATGTGAATTCATCAGCTAATTATCAAATAATTGGGTTGAATGAGGCCTGTAAATCTTAAGAACAATAAAATATTCTGACAAACTGAAGTACTGCTCAATAGCTGAAATATCACCACAGGAAAAAAAATGTTTTTTCCTTCAAGCCTGTATTTTGTGTTGACTCAGGTTTATATTACTTTAAACTATTTTACTTGTTATTTTACTTGTTTGAAGATGTGAAACCATTAAGTGTGACAAATACACAAAAACAAGGCAAATCAGGAGGGGACAAAGTTTTTTTTTTCACAGCACTGTACATGCTTGAGTCCTGCATGAAACATTATATTTCTGAAGCTGAACTATATCAGGCAAAATTAGGCAAACTTAATTGTTAAACGGAGCTGTGACACCTTTCAGTTTTGCAACTAACGCTAACTAGACTAGCATTTGCTAAAGAGCTATCTAGGTTGGCAGTGTAGCTAGAACTTGGTTAAATAGCTGACTAACTGTATTACTGTGAAGAGAACAAGCCATGAAAATGAGCAAAAGGATTGAAGTTTAAACAAATTATTATTGTTTGCAGCAAACAATGTTTTGCTTCTGGTTTTTATGATTTTATTTGAAACTTACATTTAAAACCACATATTGGGGCCCCAACACAGAATTAGCCTCAGAATACCAGAGTATACATTGCAGAATCTGGCCCTTCACCTTCCTTGCCCTTAAACACTAGCATCCTAATCTCTAACCACGTGCAAAAATATGAGAGCAGGCAAAACAATCCTTCTGGGCACCTTGCCTCAGGCTATCGACCAGGAGGTCTCAGTACTTCATTACCTTCATAAGGGTTCCATCCCTTGGGTGCTCTACGTTTCAACAGCTAAGCAGACATTCAATGATGGCGTAGACATAAACCGTCTCTTAGCTCCTCATTAAGAGGGGGATCATGCAAGCCAGTGTGATTTACAAAGCCACACTCGCATTGTTTTGCAGGATCATAATTTGTCTTACGTATTGTGTGCTCCGTGCCATCTCTGTTAGCTACTGTTTTCTTTTTTGATAGCTTGTGTTGTGACTCTGTCATTGATTTAGCTTTTCTGCTCTATTCTTTTGTATTGTTGTTTGAGGTTAGGATATAAATAATTTGTTAGTAGTAAGAAAAAAGGTGTGTGTGTGTGTGTGTGTGTGTATGTATGTATGTATATATATATATATATGTATATATATATATATATTTGTGGGACATTCATTATCTATTTTATCAGCTCCATTTACTATATTTTGTAGTTTGTAGTTCTACAATTACAGACTGTAGCCCCCTTTCACTCTGTTCTTCAAAGGTCAGGAACCCAACAGGACCACCACAGAGCAGGTATTATTTGGGTGGTGGAGCATTCTTTACACTGCATTGACACTGATGTGGTGGTGGTGCGTTAGTGTGTGTTGCGCTGATATGAGTGAATCAGACACAGCAGTGCTGCCGGAGTATGCAGAGAAACAGATGGACTACAGTCTGTAATTCCAGAACTATAAAATGTTCCTATTTGGTAAATGAAGCTAATAAAATTGAAAATGAGTGTAGAAATGAAGTGGTTTTAATATTATGGTTTATTGTTGTACATGCATCATATGCAAAAACACTGCTAGTAACATTACATTTGTAAGTGAATTAAAGTTAACACACCCTCTAGAGGAATCAAACTTAAATATGCTATTTTCTGCAAAAATTTGCACAAATTCTATTTATTTGTTGGATTTAACATATTGGGAAAAATAAACATAAGGTGACATCTTAAAGGATAAGCACCTGGACAAAGAAAACACACAGGTTCTCTACAACTCTGTCAGCTTAACAATGATTTAATCCATGCCACTATATGCCACTCCTGTTATGTTGTGGGTCAAATTGACATATTTCAAAGTTTAAAAATACAGGAAAAATATTTTTAATTATTTTTGGAGCATTGTCTGCTGGGCTTAATTAGTATAGTGAACATGTAAATGAAAAATGACTAAGTAAACATGTTTTCAAGCCCCCTGCATGTTTGTATTACAAACATAATATATAGTTCTATAGTCCTACCAACATTATGCATCTGTACTTTCTCAGAGGTTCAAAAGGAGACGGTGAAAGTCAACTAGGTAACACACCTTGCAAGGTAATCTCAAATTAATAGCAAATTCTTAAATTAGTGGAGCCACATAACTCATTGTACATTGAACATAAGTGGAAAACTAAAACACAGAAGGAAATTTCCCATTTAATGTTGGCTTCCCACTTAAGTGTAATATTGACACACCCACTAGAAGGAGCAATCTCATATATCTAATTTTTCTACTAAATTTTAGTGCGCAGTTTCTGTTTATTTGTTGAATTTAACATATTGGAAAATAATAAAGAAAAATGTCATTTAATTACTTGTTCCAGTATGTGGATGGAATTCAAATGGAAGCCTATTGCTAGATACTTTTGAATACAACATAAAACAAAGAGGATTGGCCCATCTTCGTCTAGTAGTTGCTGGAAGAACAGGATTTTGAAGAAACTGAATGGAACTTTCTCCATACTTTTTGGTCATATACAAAAATTGAGGAAGATATCTACCATGCCCTAAACTCTGTCTTTGACATTCCAATCCCTTAAGGGCATTAAGGGCCTTCTCCAAATTTCTATTTGCTGCAGCTACTAGGGGTATAATTATAAACTGTCAAAATCTACTGCCCCAACTTATGAATCCTGGATACAGCACCTAGTGGAATTCCATAATACGGAAAAAATAACACATAATTTGAGACTAAATTCGAGACAGAAATTTGGTAAAAGATGGAGCCCAGCAATATCAATAATGCTCTGAGAATAATGTACAATTTAATTGAAGTATGTAGGCAACTGTGCCCTGATTCCCTTAAATCCCCTCTTCTCTCGCCCCCCGCCCCCCCCCCTTAATCTAAGTAATTTATGTTTATGTGTGTAAATATTAATGTAAATGTTTGCATGTCTTTTTGTACATATCTGATTTTCCATGGCCTGGCTGCAAAGTGGTGAATCTTTCTATGATCCTTAAATAAACAATTAGTTAAAAAAAAAAAAAAACAACCATATATATATATATATATATATATATATTGTAGCATTTACCACTATTAAAGAAGGCACAGCTGGTGCACAAGTTGTTATGCTTTATAACAGGGGTGTAGCTTGCCACAGCCATGCCTTACACAAAGAGAATTTTGTCTAACAATTTGCTCTAAGACTTGTTACGTCTGGTCTCCTCTGACATCAACATAAGACTGACTGATCCTTCCTAATCTAATAGAACACAGCCAGTAAGCTGCAGAACTAATACTCAAATTAACATACAGAACATTTGGTGTTTTACATGCTACAATGTAAATAAAATGTGCCAAAATTTGCCATAACTTTTGCACAGGCCATATTTTATGTTTAATTATTTTTTTACTATACATTAAATTCAGTAAATGAACAGTGCACTAAAATTTACAGAAGTGTATCCGCTGTAGAGGATATGTTAACCTATTTTCACTTAGAAAATCACAACAACATGGAATTTGACCAGTGTCACCCAAACTTTTGCATATGACTTTGCATATGTACCAGTTTCCAGAACTGTGTAATTTTTAGACAGTTTTTAGACAAACAATTTTATAATGAAGCTACAGTCACCTGTACTTGCTGCTGTGCTGTTTTAGGGTGTGTACACACTAGACAATGCACAGACAGATTTGCAGATGCAAACGCATGCAGATCTTGTCTGTCTAGAAGACGTACACGGCTGGAGCAGGGCGGAGTTTGTACAGTTCAAATTCAGTGGGCAATATTTGCATCAGAAACATTTGTCAGAAACTGATAAGGCTGTATACAAAGACTCTGCTAGGTTTCTGCATGACTCAGAGAATCTTTGTATTATGCCAATCTGGCATCAGATAGAACAAATAAAGAGTACCCCGCACTAAATAGCCCCTCCTCCATCTTGGATTTTCATGCGTTTTCTGCCAATGCCCACCCATCCACTTTTCTATTGGCTGACATGCCTCCATGTCAGAATCTGTTGCAGCAAAAGTTGAAATGGTTTGAACTTTTTTTGATATTCAACAAAGTCTTTTCTCTGTATACAGGTACATTTCTGGTCTGACAGAGCTAATGCAGAGTCCTAACTGAAATACATTGGGAGACTGCGTTTCTAATGCTGCGTCAGCCTCTAGTGTGAAGGCACCCTCATAGCACAGCACTAACAAGCCAGTTAGTCTTAGCCAATGAGAATAATGACCTTGATTTTGTCCTGAAAGAAGTGCAGCACATAATCAGCACATCTGTATTCACTCAAACTGGCTCTTTCCCTGAAGTGAGTCTTTTGTAGGAAGCTACCATTTGCCAGTCTGCTCTACTGCTTACATTAACGCAAGAAAGAAAGCAACCTAGCCCACAGAAACAGAGCCAGTGCATGCTGTTCAGGCCACCAAAACTATAAACTCTGCTCCTAAACCATCATAAATCTGGTCTAAAACAAAACCATAATGTGTATGTCACAGTGACGGGTCATAAGGGTTGAAGGTCATCTCTGTGTTCTACAGGCCCTTTATTTGCTTACTGAAATATATAGGAAACATCCTTATGTTTCCGGACGTGTTGCTTCATTGAACTTTTGGAAACAGCCGTAGGTACTCGAGGACCTACAGTCATGTGCAAAAGTCTGGATGCCTCAAATTCCATGTTTTGTTGTTTGAAGTGATCAGTGCTCAACAGAGAACATGTCTGCACACTTTAATGCACAATTACTGGTTATGTGCTGAATTTAAACTCATTAGAAATAAAATAATAAAAAATAATAAAATAAAAAATATCAACATGTAGCTTGTAAAAAACGTGACGTTTTATATATAGTTTTAAATTGTTTATGCCATAAAAAGACCCGATTATTACCATCACAGAGTTATGACTAAGGAAATCTGTTCCAGAGCATCGACAGTGTCCGCGGTGTTGGAAGTTATGTTTTAAATTAGTTTTAATGTAATGAAAGGGTACAAGGAGTCATCTCATGGGCAGAACATAGTGTGCTGTTCCAGACAGTATTATAATATTCAGCTGAAAATCTTTGAAATAAAGAATGGAATCCCTCAGGGGTCTATACTAGGACCAGTTTTGTTTGCTTTACTGAAATTAGGTTGAACAGATGAAAATGCCATCTGCATGCAGCTAACAGAGTTGCTGTTCTGCTCTGTCAGTTAAATGGGCCTTGTACAGTCTACAGTCTGCAGGTGCTTTTGACTGCACTCTGAAGTCATGTCTGAGTCACACTGGCGCTGAGTATTTGTAGAGTGCCAAGTTTTGTCTTCCTTTTAGATCTTTTCTTGATCTTTTCTTTGATATTTATTGACAGTCATAACATTTTAAAATGGAATTTTTGCTAATTTTTTTAAAGTTTCTGCATTTCAAAATCATTAAGAAAAAAGTAAATAATAGTAAATAATTGTTCACTGTGGTTTGATGTGAAAGGCTCCATTCTCGGGAAACTAAATTTAACTAAACTGAACTATAACTAATAACTAAAAGTTATCAAACACTGCTTGATGTCTAAGATATTGTTTTATGACAGTTCTGAGATATGATTTTGACCTTAAAAATACACTAAATGTCCAGACATTTCCAGACACCTGCTTTCTTCTGAAATGAAGGGTCTTAATAGGGAGTTCATCCCACTTTGCTGCAGTAACAGCCTTCTTGGAAGCGTTTACACTAGATGTTGGAACATTGCTTTGATGGTTTAATTGCATTCAGCCTATGTCTAACAGTCATACCTATGATGGATAATTAGTTCTGGATCACTCCAACTCATCCCAGATTTATTGGACGGAGCTCCATCACTCCAGAGAATGCAGTTCCGCTGCTCCACTGCCCAATGCTGGGGGGCTTTATACCTTTATAAATACCTTTATGGGCATTGTGACCTTAGGCTCATGTGCAGCTGCTCCAGAGTCCTCTATCAGTAGAGAAAGTGTTAACTAATTTTCACTTAGAAAATCAACACAACATGGAATTTACCCAAACATTTACGCACAACTGTATATTTCTAGATATGAGCTGTTTTGGTTATTTTTCTCATCACAAGAGTGAATCAGCAGCCTTAACAGTCCAGAATGTCTGGACACAATAAGCATTGTCATTATGCTTGGGCAAAATTAGCTTAGCAACTCCAGTCAGTGTGGAAACTAATGCTGATGTACTCTTTTCCTCCTCTGATAGATGAGACCTGTCCATCAAACATGTGGGACTGCAAGAATCGCGGAGTGAATGGAACACAGTGTGGTCAAATCGTCTGGAGGTTGGAGCCAGGGCCCTACTTTCTGGAAGGTCAGCGTCACATTGTGCTCATGAGCCGACTAACTAATGGTCGTTTTGGACGTGAATGTAAAAGTCACAATTTCAGAATTAGCTTGGAAGCCATGGATGAAATATTTAGCAGAAATGTATTTTGTTTAATGAGGTCCTTTAAGGAGACCTTCACTGAACAGATGCCTGTAGGCTACTAATAAGCACTAGTTCCTGTTTTTTTCCCTTGCAGCGGAGACCAGGATCTGCTTCAAATACTATCATGGAGTGAGTGGAGCCTTGAGGGCAACAACACCCTGTATTACAGTCAAGAACCCTAGAGTTTCGGTAAGTAAATGTGTGTTTATGTTGCATGTGTGGGATGTGCATTTCTGTTTATTAACTGCTGAGGGATGATATTAGATTCATTTTAGATATTTAGAATGTACGAAGCTGAAGTTGGCTTCTTTGAATTTTATGTTCCACCTTAAATTGTGCAACAGTCAGGTGCAGGAATACTGCTGAACCGTTTAAAGTGGAACGACAAACTCAAATATGAAGCTGGTAAATAACAAGTCAGCTTCAGCCGCGTGGTGAATGTCAGGCTTGTTTTACATGCAGATGTTAAATTAAAAACAGAGAGAGCTCTGTTTCTGTTGTTTGTATACCATGAGTAAAACGTTCATTTCACCTGGTAGTTTTCTCCAGTGAGACTGGAATTTAAGTGCTGAGCAAGGGCTTATTGAGCTTTGCTTGTTTCTAGTTTATGGAGGCGAACTTGAACCCTAACGGTTCACTTGTCTTCAGAAATAAAATAAGCCAAGCATAAGCACAGCAAAGTAACAGACACTTGGTGATGTTGCTGTATATCAAATTTACAGCAGGAAACGAATCCATTTACATGAGAAGTAACTGACTGTGTAGAGTCGTGTCTGCAGGCAGACGCTTCTCCATGCTTTTTCCACTTTGGGTCTCGAGTCTTTCCGAGTCATAAGGTCATTGATGACTTAAACTCATAAGGTTGAGTCTCAAGTCATCAAATTTGTGACTCGAGTCTGACTCGAGTCCAAGTCATAGGACTAGAGTCCACACCTCTGGAGATGATAGCTCACCTGTTGCTGCAAAGTTTGTGTTGGTCATCGTCGTAGTCCTTCATCAGTGATCACAGGATGCTGCCCACAGAATGCTGTTGGTTGGCTATTTTTGGTTGGTGGACTATTCTTAGTCCAGCAGCGACACTGAGGTGTTTAAAAACTCCAGCAACACTGCTGTGTTTGATCCACTTGTACCAGCGCAACATACGCTAGCAGACCATCACCACGTAAATATCACTACATTGCTGAGAATGATCCACCAGCCAAATAATACAGAGAAATGGATGGTATATAAAATATATATGTAAAACTTCACTGTCATGCAAACATTCTGTCATTTTTGACTTTTTTGCATAGTTTGCAAACTCAGGCTAACCCTTTGCATTTTGTGAAAATTGCATCATGACTGGACGAACAGAAATGGTATTAAAAATTGTTACATTAACTTCCTTTACAAACTAAGAATGTTTTTCCGTCTCCTGTAGAAATATTGTTTTGGAGGTTTTGACAGCAACTATATTTATATATCTTAGCTGCACAGTAACAATAGAGGCGAAGTTTTAATTTTGTTTACACTGAGAGCCAGATAACGTTAGTAATAATCATTAACATGTGCCGACCATGCCTTTCCTATAATAGCAGTGTCTAACACGTCTTTAACAACTGTGAATGGGTAAAAAGTGAGCTGATTTGGTGAAACTAAAATATTGACAGTTGGTCAGTTTTCAGGTGATATAGGTCACTTTCTGGCAAAATGGTCCTCACAAAAATTTTGATCCCAGTGACAGCCCGGGTGCCAGTATGTTCATGTGTTTGCACAAAGAGAAAAGCAAAATAAAGACTGAGACCGGTAGAAGGAGCTGGAGTGTTATTGATTTCAGTGTTTGTTCTCAGGCTGACAGCCAAGGTGAAGGACAACTGGCTTCAGACAACAGCCGAAAACTGCTCAGCTTCACCCTATCAGGTTTGTTGTAGAATACAGGTACAAAAGTTTAGACACCCCTGGGGTTAGAAGGAAAAGTTTGAACACCCCTATGGATAGAATTTCTTTTTATTTTTACTGTTTCTTTTTATTTTTATTGTTTAGAACAATACTGAATACATAAAAGCTGTGTAATAACACATATGAAATGCCACAAAACAGACTGAGACCTTGTTAGCTTCTGAAAACTACTTGTTTGGGAAAGGATAGAGGGAATACTGTTAGAAAAAACAGAAAAAGCAACATATGTCGCGTTTTGGATGCTGGCATGCAGGTCAACCAGCTTCACCAGCACTAGACAAGTATAAACAAGCATGGAATGTATATTGGTCTTTTCTGTTTTTGTAACAGAACATATAACAAAATTGTATTAAATAATTGTTTTTTGTTGGAAATAGCTTCATTTTTACTAGGCTGACATTGCTAACAAGTAATGGAAGTCTGTGCTCACAAATTGATGTTATGCCTGCTTAATCACATATCTGCCTCACTTATCACATATTTACCTAAACCTTGTTGAACCCGTAAATAAAACAGCATAACAGCCATTGTGAAGCCTAACATTAACAGCTGGGAAAGCTTAGGACATAGCTTTGGCTTAGAGTGAACTGTTAGACAGAATTATCTTGCGTATGGTATGAGTGTGGCCAGCTATAACTGTTTAAAGCACAACGGCTTATGTGTAAGCAGTGTCTTCTTTAATACTGCTGAATGCTACAACTGGTGTCAGAAGTGGGCTCCTTAAGTCTAAAGATGAAAACCAGGTGGATCCAGCCACTAGATCCAAACATTCATCCCTATGTGGAATGGGGTACGAGTCTTTCTTGGTGACACCAAAAGTAGCGTTTTTATGCTACATTATATACTAACGAGGACGTTTCTTATGCCCAAGTCGTAATGCTTTATTACTGAGCTGTAGTTGACCACAGCCACACTGTAGATGAGAGAATTTTGGCTAACCATTCACTCTAACCCTAAGTTCATGACTGTACTTTATCAGTGGCTCAGTGTTAGACTTACACAGTATTTCCTAATAGACAGAACTCAGCCACAGCTAGCCCCAAGTTCAGAACAAGAAACACATCGAATAAATGCTGCAGAACAATTATTGACAAAAGTTAACATGCTTAACATTATTAAGCATGCTACACTAGGAATGGATAAAAAAATAAGTAGCCCAAAATATGTGCTCAGGAGTGCCAGATCACTAATCTGCTGCTGGTTTATTGGTACTCCTTGTGTTTAAAGGCTATAAATAAATAGCATTGGTAGTTGGCTAACCTGTTAGATCTATGCTGGTTAAAATGAATCATTCAAAATTAAGTGCAATTCAGCCATTGCAGTAAAGAAAGATAATAAGATCTGTTATTCATGTAGATATCCGGGCTGTGGGCTTGAAGAAGGGAATGTTTTTTAACCCCGACCCTTACCTGAAGATGAGTATTCACCCGGGCAAAAGAAATGGCTTGCCCACCTTCTCCCACCATGGCCAAGAAAGAAGATCTGGCATTACAACCAACACGACAAACCCTGTGTGGCACGGAGAGGTGATACACACACAGAATCATATGCAAATGCACAAATATTCACTAGTCTAGCTTACAAGTATTACCTTTGTAACTTTAAAATAACATATTAAATAAAAAACAAACAAAACTTTTTAGATCTTTTAATTGTCATTTCGAAATATTAAGAAACAGCTGATGAAAGCCATAAATTGGGAATAACGCCAAAATCCCCTGTCCCCTTGTTGTTAACACCTACACCCAAATCTTTCAGGATATGTACTTTTAACAGTAGTTTAGAAGAAAAAAGTATCACATTATCACGTTATTTAAGCAACACCTGTTCTTCATACCAAGAAAGACACTTTTATGAATGAACCAAATACCCAAAGAATTGAAAATAAGTGTTTTATATTAAGGCTGACATTGCATGGTGAAACTTCAATGCAAATAGCTGCATGTTGCAAGTTGCGTGCAACATAATTTCCATGCAACTTGACAGTTACCCAAAGTAATCCAGCTTGGTACACTGTATAGTTTTCACTATATAAAGTCATTTATTTGCATACATTTATGCATTAAGTTGAGACTGGTGCAGCTGTTTCAGCCGAGTTTTGAGTCAGTTGCTGGACACTATACATCATGCAATTTAGTGCAAGTTGTAAAGTTGCTTCACTGTGTAAAGCCAGCCTTAAAACCTTTGCAGGTGATTTTTCTTACTTGGTTAAAATTTAACTTTAAAGATGAAACAATACTTGGAAAAAATTAAAAGCAAACAAGGTGCTCCCTAACTTTTGATGGGCAGTGTAAAGCTACGCAAATGCAAATACACAACATTATAAACTTGCATACAAATGCATTCATATCCTCTGACAGAATTTTTGTTATCTATTTTTCTTTTTAGAGACACACTTTTGTTG
The DNA here is from genome assembly GCA_023558415.1 of Piaractus mesopotamicus. Classification (NCBI taxonomy): domain Eukaryota; kingdom Metazoa; phylum Chordata; class Actinopteri; order Characiformes; family Serrasalmidae; genus Piaractus; species Piaractus mesopotamicus. The sequence continues at coordinate 2,574 of JAILXH010243529.1, read as the reverse complement.
CACTGATGACTGACGTCCTAGTGATTGAGGTCAAGGATAAGTTTGCTAAAAGTCGACCAATCATCAAGCGCTTCCTGGGTCAGCTGAACATCCCAATCCAGAGGCTGCTGGAAAGGCAAGCATCAGGGTCAGTATCATGGAAACCTTGTTCACAGAATTTTTTTCCTTTTTTAAATTTTTCTCCCCAATTATTTTATTGAGATCTATATAGATAAATTTTCCCCTTACCCCAAATGTAGTCAAACAAGTAATGTTTGTTTTGTGTACGTTTATACATTTGTGTGGATTAGATCATATTGTGTTTTGCTACCGTTTACCCATTAAAAATTCAGGTAAACTGAAATCAGAAGATGATAATAATAATAATAATAAGAAGAAGAATTATGTTATTTTGCCCACAGTTTTTGAGCTAGAACTATCCAACTACATTCTTGCAACTAGTGTTGTAGTACTCAAGTCTGGTCTTGGTCTTGAGTCCGGTCTTAAGACCATAAACTAATGGTCTCTGTCTCGTCTCAGTCTCAGTCTCGACCACATTTGGACTCAGTCTTATCGTGGTCTCGGGGTAAGGTGGACTATGGTTGAAATTTCTGTCAAGACCAACCTAGAGTGATACCTCCGTCTGAGGTAACCAGAAACTGAATTGTTATTGAATATCAACAAAGCCAGAATAAACAGAATAAAACAGTTCTTGCTCTGCATCAGGGGTTCCCAAAAACATAGCAGTGCTGCTGGAGTTTTTAAACACCTCAATGTCACTGCTGGACTGAGAATAGTCTGCCTACCAAAAATCACAGCATCCTGTGGGCAGCGTCCTGTGACCACTGATGAAGGACTAGAGGATGACCAACACAAACTGTGCAGCAACAGATGAGCTACTGTCTCAGACTTTACATCTACAGGGTGGACCAACAAGGTAGGAGTGTCTAATGAATTGGACAGTGAGTGAACACGGTGTGTAAAAACTCTAGCAGCACTGCTGTGTATGATCCACTCGTACCAGTGCAACACACACTAATGCCTGCTCTGCGGTGGTCCTGTTGGAGTCCTGACCATTGATCAATGGGGTAAATGTGGGATAACAAAGTATGCAGAGAAACAGATGGACTACAGTCTGTATTTGTAGAACTACAAAGTGCACCCATATGGTAAATTTTATTGAAAATAATAGAAAGAAATCATATCAAATGTTGAAGCTGAGAGATTTTTATTGTTTTTTGAAAAATGCATGCCCATTTTGAATTTGATGCCAGCAACGTGTTTCAAAAAAGCTGGAACAGAGGCAATAAAACATTAGTAAAGTTGTATAACACATCTGGTGGAACATCGCACAACTAATGAGGTTAATTGGGAACAGGTCAGTAACATGACTGGGTATAAAAAGAGCATCCCAGAGAGGGGATGAATGGGGGGGTTCACCACTCTGTGAAAGACCGTGCAGGCAAATAGTGCAACAATTCAAGAATAACGTTTCTCAACATAAAATAGCATGTCATATCATATATCATGATGTCATCAAAACATTCAGAGAATCCAGTGAAAACTATATGAAAGTTACAAGCCTGAAAACCAATATTGGATGGCCATGATCTTTAGGCCCTCAGGTGGCACTGCACTAAAACCAGACACGATTCTGCAATGGAAATCTGTGCGTGGGCTCAGGAACATGTCTGAAAACCATTGTTTGTGAAAACAGTTTGTTGCTGCATCTACAAATGCAAGTTTAAACTCATGCAAAGAGGAAACCACATATAAACAGGGTGCAGAAGCACTGCCACCTTCTCTGGGCCCATTTAAGATGGACTGAGGCGAAATAGAAAAGTGTCCTGTGGTTCACCTAATCAAAATGTCAAATTATTTTTGAAAATAATTGATGCTGTGTCCTCCAGGCTGAGAGGGAGAGGGACAATCTGGCTTGTTATCAGGGCACAGTTCAAAAGTCAACAACTGTGATGGCACCATTAAGGCTGAACGATATATACAGCTTTGGGGTGACATTTGTTGCCATCCAGATGACATCTTTTTCAAGAAAAGCCTTGCTTATTTCAGCAAGACAATGCCAAACCACATTCTGCACACATTACAACAGCATGGCTCTGTAGTAAGAGAGTCTAGGTGCTAAATTGGCCTGTCTGAAATCCAGACCTGTCACCCACTGAAAACATTTGGTGTATAATGAAATGAAAAATACAACAAAGGAGACCCCAAACTGTTGAACAGCTGAAATCCTATTTCAAGCAAGAATAGGAAAACATTTCACTTTCAGTACTACTGCAATTGGTCTCCTCAGTACCAAATGCTTACAGAGTGTTGTTAAAAGAAGAGGTGATGCAACACAGTCGTAAACGTACCGTTTTACCTTTTTTTTTTCTTTTTCTTTTTTTTTCAACGACTTTTTTTTTTCTTTATTAGCAACAAATATATTGTACAAGAGACAGACAAGTACGTTAAGACAAGACAAGCCACCAAAAAAAAAAAAAAAAACACTCAAAAGGAAAGAAAAAAAAGAAATTATTCCCATACCAGACAGACAGTACATAAGGCAAACTAACAAAGTGAGACGAGACAAACCAA
>JAILXH010243405.1:0-12204 GCA_023558415.1 Piaractus mesopotamicus | reverse complement strand
GTGTTCCACAATGGAATGAGCAGAGCCTGTGTTATCCTGCCATAGGATATAATGGGATTTCGGGTGGACAACACTGTCGCTGTCTGAATGCAGAATTTCAGTGTTGAAATGTGTTTTTTCTGGTTTGAATGTATAGAGTGTGCTTGCAGCTTCTGTTCAATTAGTGGGAATCTAGCCTGATTTCCAGGATTTATGTGGGTTTAATACTGTTGTGGTAGTCTGACTGTGCTTGATACATTACAGAAGATGACCTGACTGACAGCAAGAACAGTCAAAACACTCCTTCAGAATAATTTTTACTGCTACTTCTACTGGTAATATTACTAATAATAATGGACAGTTAGAGAACAGTTTGTGCTGTTGGACTGGTTGCAGTGGGCACTTCTGGTAAAGATGAGCAAAAGAAAAAAGGCTGTGAAAAATCATCTATATTTTATCGATTTGCCTCTTGTATTGTCGCCACAGTGACATGACTTCAGGGGAGCTGTTGTAATTCCACCCTAGCTAGCTTTCACTAACTCCGTGCTACCTAACTTCACCTTATTAACATTTAAGCCTAATATGTCTAGGATTAAATGACTGGCTAAGTAGGGCCAATCTGTTTTCCTAACAGAGATCCTAGTTTACATGAATGTTAGAACACTAGAAAAATACTATACTATGCAATTCTGATGCAGTAATGTCTGAATCTGTTTGGTTGTCCAGCTACTCATCAAGGTAGCCACTGCTAAATCCGCTTCTAGTCCTAACTTTAAGTAACTGTCTAACTGTCTGGAACTTCTCATACCAACTGGATCATAAGAGTTCTTTTTTGAATTTGCAATAATGAAATAATAATTTTTTTTTTCTCAAAAACATGCTACAGTTATAGACATGCATACATTTGTTACTTCATGCATTCTCCCTTTAAAGAGCAACCATAAATACCATCCTAGCTAAGCTAACCTAAACCCATTACCACTTAACTGAACCTGACTACGGTCTGTGCTTAATATGCATAGACCTGTGATTGGCTAAGTAAGGTCAATCCGTTTTCCTAACAGAGATCTTATGAGTTGCAGTTAATGTGAATATTAGGAAGACATTCTATACTGTGATACAACAATACAGTAATGTCTGAATCTTAAAAATATGTGCCAGAGTTGGAGGTTTTTAATGGGATTTAGGCCAGTGATCACCAGTGCAAAGCTAGATTCTGAGGTCAGTGATCTATTTTTTGTGGATTTGGGGGGATACTTTCAATCATTGACCTGTTGGAAAATTCATCCATAAACCAGTCTTAGCTTCCTGACAGAGCCAGCCAGATTTTGAACTAAAATCTGCTGATATTGATGGCATCTGTGATGCCATGTATCCTAATAAGATTTCCAGGGTTTTGGAGGTAGCATTTAATTGCAATTTGGAGACTTGGTATCCCTGTGGAAGCAAACCAATTCCTGCAAAAGTCCAACTAGAGAAGGGTTCTTTCTTAAACATCCTTCTTCAGTTGAACTTTTGCAGGAATTGTAAATTGGGTTTGCTTCCAGGGGATACCAACTCTCCAAACTACACTCTCCGACACTACCTCTGTGCCAACAAACTATTTGTTTGTACGGGCCTGTTTTTTTAGTAATTATTTTTTAATCATTTAATATGATCATTTTTTCAATAGAAGGTTAGAAATCTCTTATATTATTATTGTGAAGTCAAGCTGATAAACAGCGCCCCCATCTTTATCAAAGGCATCCATAATTGTATAAGGGGCTGCTGTGACCATATTCAGTGTTCAGTAATATCTGCTGTAGTCGTCTTAATCTCCATGCAAACTACCCTAGGAAGGACTGTGACTCTTTTCACAGGCATATGCATATGCTTAAATGCATGCATAAAACTGCTTTAACATCTCTAACAGCTCTAGGAGTTCATTAAAAGTGTTTAAATGCAATATAAGTTACAAGGCTTTTACAAATGCAGAAGAATGAATGCAAAGAACACAGAGGATAACCACACTGTAGAGCATGCACACAGACACAAATGTAGATAACACATTTTTGCATCTCTGCTTATTATTGCATGTTGAGTTACATAATACGCTGCCCTGACTATGCCCTGAGGAGCATGCTCATTAGAGATGGGCATCTCTGATATTGTCTCCACGGTAGCATTGACTGCACAGAAGCTGTCGAAAATACCACCCTAGCTAACCTTGACTCTCCCAGTGCTACCTAACTTCACCTGACTAATGTCTGAGCTTAATGTGCCTATGCTTTAAGTAACTGGCTAAGCAAGGCCAATCAGAAATCAAGTTAATGTGAATACTAGGAAGAAATCCTATACCATGTGTTGGCAGTAAGGTAATGAGTTTGTTTGGATATCCAGTTGAACATCAAGACACCAAGACCTTGTCTGCTAAATCTGCTCCCAGCCCTGACCTTAACTGTTTAAAAGAGTTGCAATAAATTTGCAGTAGTGAGCCCATCCAGTTACAACTTGGTCCAGGAATTTAGAGCCCATTACACGGCCTTTCAGAACCAGGTCCTGTCACATATTACCTTTCACTTCCTAGCAGCATGTGTTCATCAGTCACAGTTAGTGTTGCTGAAACTGCCATCCATCTTCATATCCTTACCACTCAAGGAACAATTGCAGGGGGCTGAGCTTCACGAATTCTCAGTCCTGTTCAGTCAATGTATAGAATGTGCTTTTCCCATAAGGATGCATGTTCATCATTGTCTGCAGGTTTAAAGTATTAATTATGCACTTCTAACGCTCCCCAAAATGCTTTTCATTTTTATGTGTAGTGTCACATTTTTGCTAGCCTTTTTGTTGATTTACTTTCTCCTCTAAAGACTGTTGTTGTATAGCATATGAACATCATCTTTTCTTCATTCTTCATTCTTATCTCTTTCTTCCTTTCTCTCTTTTCCCCCCATCCCGTACTCCAGTGGAGAATGAATAATGTGTTTTTTCTCGCTGCTGTAACCACACTCTATTTTAAGAGCCGCATCTATAATTAAGACATAGCCAACCTAGAGGGAGAGAGAGTATGTGTTTGAGTGGTGAACGTCCATTAGCTCTAGCAGATACAAATGTTCTCTCAAAAATAGGGATGTTATTTGTAAGAATCATTCACTTCTAGGTTCTCAGGGATGGTATTTAGCATTTTATGCAAACGTAAAGTAGTCATGGACTTAATAGATCACATTAGGCATACTATAAGGCCTAAGAACAATCCAGTTTTCCTTCAAACACACACAGAAATGGGAAGCATATGGAGAGAGCGCTTTGAGTTCACAACTTAGATCAGTGTAAGGAGAAAAAGAAGGGAGGCTTTCTAATTGCAGCAAGAAAATTAGAGTGATGGCATTTCAGGTCGTCTGTCACTGCACACTGGACATACACACAGTTAGAGATTTGAGTGTGGGTTTTGTAATTGAAGGTGACCTTCTCTAAGGGAACACCATTGCCCACGTATTGTCTGAGTGGGCACCAGCTCTAATCTATGAACCAGAAGGAATGTTGAACAAAATATTTAACCCCAAATTTTTCAAGGGTACTACAAAATGGCACAGTGTGTCTGTTGTCATTTACTTCAATTATAAGATTCTTAGAAAGGTCAGTGCTCAGTTGTGCTGTTTTGAATAAAGTGATGGTTTAGCTATTTTTTTAAAAACAGAGTTCAGATTCTATGATCTGACTGACTGAGCCACATTCACTTAAAATCCTTTTAACAGTTTGACAAGTCCTGCCTATGTTAGTTACTGTTGCTGTGTCTGTGAAACGTTCAGCTCAGCATAGACCTTGGAGTCATATGGTAGCATCTCTTGCAATTTAGAAACACACAGAACAATGGAAATATTTCTGAGAATTAAGAACATATGAATGTAAGACAGTTTAAAGCAAAAAAGTATTCTGTCAACCATTTTAAAATCAATCAGACCAAAGAGATCTTTTAGCTAGTTTATATTAAAACAGCAAGTTTTTGTGTCAGAGCTACGTTGTTGCTGTAATTTCTTTGGTATATTTTAATGTTTTTTCACAGTAACTGTTAGCATTAGTGATTTTGCTGCTGATGTATAAAAATTGTGATGTCAGTTAGCTTACACATGGGCTACACAGGGGCCATGTACACTTTGGACATGGTGAAAAACAACAGTACCACTAGACAGGAGAAACTAAAGTTAAAGTTAAATCACATAATACGACCAAAACACAATAAGGTATAACTGAATATGTTGGCTTTTACTCTTAGTTACTCTTAGTTCACCAATTCTTAGCCCATTGCTAACCATTAATATCGTGTAAACTGCATGCCTAAATCATCACACACTTGCCTCAAACCATGTCAAATTTTAAGTAATCTCAAATAGACTTGCTTATGTGCTTTCTGACACTGTATGACAAACTTCCATCTGAAAAAATGGTCAAAATTACAGACAAAAATCCATGCTTCTACACATGCTTCTTAAGGTTTTTAGCTATGTGATACTATGTTGAAAACCACATAAGCAAGTCTGTAGGAAACCTCTTTATAATTTAACATGGTTTGAGACGAATGTGTGATTATTTAGAAAGTCTCAAAGTCTCTAAATCTCAAAGCTACCTTAGCCTCAGGCATCAGACAAAGTCTCAAATTTGTCGCTGATCAGCTGCATTTTGGGTAAGGTGGAAGTTGTCTAAATTAGATTTTTCACTGAACCATTGAATAAATCAGTGTTGGAGAAATAAGCAATCACAGTGTTAAAGCCTGTAGTCCTTCAAGTGCAAAATCAAAACTGTTTTTTCTTAACTACTACAATTAAGAATGTTTGTTTTGCTCTCTGTTTCTTTCTCTCTCTTTCTCCAGGATCAGTACGGAGTCCCATTCGCCCAAGCTGCAGATCCGGAGCCACAGTTACTTGCGAGCGGTGAGTGAGGTGTCCATCAATCGCAGTTTGGACAGCCTGGACCCGGCGGGCCTGCTGTCCTCACCCAAATTCCGCTCCAGAAATGAGAGCTACATGCGGGCCATGAGCACCATCAGCCAGGTTGGTCCTTTGTTCCCCACCTCTTGGCTGGAGCTTGCTCTCAATTGCTGACCTGAGACCAGTTTCCTCTAGACCCTTAGAAAGAGGCAGATTACAGCAGTGGTTCTCAAGCTTTTTGAGCTGTGACCGAAAAAAAAAAATATATATATTTTTGGTAAATTATTTATATTTGCGAACATCTAGTAGCTCTTTTGCAACTCGGTCATTTTGAATAACGTAATATGCCTACTTTATAAACTAAGTAATGGTAAAGGTTAACTGTTAAGTTACACACAATCATCAGCTGTACTAGTAACAATGTTTTTTGGGGGTTTTTTTTGTTACAACTGAGTGCATGCACCACAAAAAAAAAAATATATAAAGGAGTCATTCTGAAAAATGTATTAGAAAATACATAGGCCTATGCACTATTTGTAACATCCTGTTGCCGTCCTGGGTTGAATATCACTGGTTTAGAGAACAGTCAAGAAAAACTGGTCCTAGGTCAGTATTTAAGAGCAGCATCCACCTGAAGTCGTTCTTGATGTCCCCTGTCCCTTAAAGAAGTGCAGAGGGGAGGAAAAAAGCAGGAGCAAGTGAAGCGAGGCAAAGGCATATAGCCAGAATCAACAGCATGGCACTCTTTTGGTGCCAGAGAATTTGGCTTTGCTCCATATCCCGATGCTTTAGAGTATTCCATCTGCTTTCACAGGTCTCTTCTGTGATCTGACCATACACAATTTCTGTGGTCAAAGCAGTTTACATTTACGTTTTTCCAACATTTTCATAGCGAGATGATTGTGTGGGTCAGGGCTGCACTCTGTGGCCAAAATACTATTAATATGATTATACCACTACATATTTTGTAGTTTCTATAGCTAATTATTTTGATAAAAATTATTTACTCATGTTGGTTTACAAGAATAACTTGATTCATCAATTACAGGAACACTCATCAGGAACTGTTGTTGTATTTAAACTCTTCAAGTACTGTAGTGATAACTTTATTGTATCATTGTCAAGTTTTGGCTAAACAAAAAGGTTAAATTCTTGAAAAAGCCAATGGAAAATTATACAGTTAGGATTTTTACTCTGTGATATCTGAGTAGTGCATTTCAGTCAGATGTTAGAAATAGAAAAACAGTGGCACATCATTGCCACAAAAGGTAAAATATATTAATATGTCTGTCATGGAATATTTTTATAAGCTTCAGATATTGGCATTTAATCTAGAACAGCCACAAAATTTCATGTGAATCAGCCTTAGCTTAGTGCTAACATACTACTAGAATCCCTTAAGGGTGCTAGTAGAAATTAGCATTATGGGGTTGATTTTCTTCCTTGTTTCTGACCACGTTTTTTAATTTAGACGTGGCCTGAATTCAACGTTGTTCATTTGCATATTATGATAGTGTGTGCTTGTGCACATGGACATGTCTAAATCGGCCACCTCTATAACATAATTTTAAAGGAATGTGCTGGTGTTTTTTAACCTAAACTCCATCTAGTGTAGATAGCTCAAGTTGACTTTCCACAGGCTGCTACCTGATCAGCAGCTTTTGCAAGACCTTTTCTCATGTCTGTCTCATCCTAAAACCTATATTGTAAAAGTGTAATGGTTTTAGCTTCAAATTTACTTACATAGTTAAAATTTTAATATTTATTCACGGAATTCTGTCCATTGACTTCTATTAAAAGTGAGTTTCAGTCAATGTGTTTTTTTGTCTTTTTCTAAGTACAGGAAAACATATTGAAATTATTGGCTGTGGTCATCAATAATACAGTACATATGTTGTCATATGGCAGATAGATAATAGCTTGATAAACCCTGGATATGTTCCTTTAACATTGGTGATTCTGTGCTGTGTGCAGTGTCTCCTTGACCAGAAGGATGTGTATTTGTGTGTATAAAGGGTTGGGATGTAACGGAATAGTAGTATTGGGAATACATATTCAGAATAAGTAAGTATTTGTATTCAGTCCAAGTTACATTTTGTAAAGACAATATTCAGAATACAGTTACTTTTTACAATTGATTTTTTTAGAATCAGCCCCCATCATTTAAGAAGTAAGGGCTTCTTCATAAACACTGAATTCCTGCTGAAGCTTGAGTAGAAAATCAGTGTGATTTACTGTAATGGAATACATTACTAAATACATTTAGAACAGTGTATTCAGTATTCAGCCATCACTACTTTTTCAAAGTTTTTTGCCCAATCCTGTATGCATGAGAGAGCATGTGTGCTTGTTCTGCAGGTATCCGTGTGTTATTGAGCAAAATTGATTAGTCTTTTTTGTTGAATCTCTCACATCTGCAACCATCCAGTCACACAACTTCTGTTTGCAAGTCGTACACCAAAAAATGTTCCTGCTAAACTTGCAGCTTTTCTATGTAATGCTTTCTTTTACAGTCTCCTAAAGTTCTAGGTATTAACCAGGTAAGTATTAGGTACAAACTAGTACTGGATAATTATTTTTGGTAACAAAGTTTGTATGATGTTTTATGTTAAACATCCAGCAGAATTTGAATGAAAAAACAAGGCAGGAATACAATAAATCATGGCTTAAAAATGACTGTTCAGACCTTAAAACTATGTGTGCATGGTCCTGATATTCTAATGAGAACATCACTAAAGCACTAAACAGCATGAGCAAAGCATGTAGAAATGAGCGAAACAGGCTTTACGTGAACAGGTGGTGTGGTAGACTGTCCCCACTGTGTTCACTAGGCTGTATACCTGTTCATTTGGTTTACCAGTTGAAATTCTTTCTCAGGTATGAGTTTTATCAGAACTGTTACATCAGCATTCCACAAATAAGCACAGATATTGTGACAGACAGTGCCAAACACACTATGTTGCTGAATGGCTAAATGAGGGATGCTTCAGTCATGTTTTAAATGTGAATGAAAACGCAATAGACCCTCTATCGCTTCCTGTTGTCTACTCCGTAGAACAACATTGACATAGTTTAATGTATATATATTCAGTTTTGTTTTTATTGTTTAGCATATTGAAAAATACTTCTGATGTATTTTGGTTGTTAAAGATTGTTCTTGTTAAAAAGTGAATATTACATCACATTAACCTGCAAAAATAGGGTTACTTAAGCATCTAAAATGTTTTTATTTTAGAATATATTTATACAAATATATATACAAATGTGTGCAACACATTCTCGACAACACACTTCTGCATATTTTCATTCAAATTACACTTATTTCTGAATGTAATATATTGGAAAAATAAAACAAAGTGTGCACTGTGCAAAAGTTTCATATGTTATATTTTTTCAATAAGTTAAAACCTATTAAGTAGATGAACTAAAATTGCTATATTTAAGTTTCTTTCCTGTAGAGGCTGTGTTAACTTATTTCTCAGTGATCCACTCAGTAAAAACATTACATGAACAAACAAATGGACAAATGGATGTTCTCTAGCTCAGGTGTGCTTGCTGGGTTAGCTTTTGTTCGCTGTAAGCTTTCTTGAGCAAGTTCTTCTGACTTGGAACAGATAGAAGGAGACCATTGGGGAGTACTGTTTTGTTAAAAATGTGTGGACAGGGACAAGCCACATCAGTCTCGTGATTGGTGAGGACACTGCTTAGGTTTTTTACCTGCTTAAGTCTTTTTACTGTACTAACCAAGATTAGGACTGCCCAGTTTATATATTATTATTTATTGTCAAGTGGAAAGTTATTAACGGGACATGCTTTGTACACACACATTGTGTGCCAGCAAAAGATGAAAACATGAATTTGAGTTTAACAGGGTAAGTGTGAGGAACAAATTGCTGTGTAATTACAGCAAGTAAAATTATCCAGTTAGGGTTTGTACTCTGTGGTATCTAGGTAGATAATGGCAAGCACTCACACCCTCTAAATTACATTGAAATGCGTAACAAGTTCTAATTATTATTATTAAAAAAAAAGGTAGTTTATCAAAAAATGATAATTATTTGGAGTAACAAGTTAGTAACTACAGACATTCTGATGATGTCACATGCTTAAGCTGGAATGTAACTCAGAAAACCTTCAAGAAACAGGTAGTTACAGACAAATATGTTCTACATACTCTTATGTCTTTGTGACATAAAAGTATGTAGAATGTATTTGTCTGTAACCTTGAATCAAAACTAAATCTGTTCTGGTAAAAAAGTGATTCTTACTAAGGTTTTATTGGGTCTTAGCATTTAGTGAGCCCTTAAGCTTACCATTAGCTGCTTACATTAGCTGCTTAATAGTTTTAGGTAAAAATTATAAATTGTACCCCAATAAAACTAGGACTATAACATAGTGGATTTACTTTGTAGTTGAATTAAGGATAAGCGCCAGGTGTGTACCACACATTTGCTCAGTTAATACATAGTACAACCCCTTCTCCAAAAAAAAAAATTGGGACGCTGTGCAAAATGTTAATAAAAACAGAGTGCAATGACATGCAAATCATTTAAACCCTATATTTAATCGAAAATAAGACAAAGACAAAATATCAAATGTTAAAACTAAGAAATTTTATTGCTTTTTGAAAAATATGCCAATTTTAAACTTGATACCAGCACATTTCAAAAAAAGTTGTGTAATAACACAATAAAAGTTGTGCTAAAACATCTCACAACTAATTAGGTTAACAGGTGAGTAACATGATTGGATTGAAAAGAGCATTCCAGAGAGGCTAAGTCTTTCTGAGGTAAAGATGGGGAAAAGTTCAACGCTCTGTGAAAGAATGCTTCTCAATTTAAATAACAAAGAACTTTGGGAGTTTATCATCTATGGTTCATAATATCATTAAAGATTCAGAGAATCTGGAGAAAACTCTGTATGTAAAGGTAAAGGCTGAAAACCAATATTGGATGGTTGTGATCTTCGAGTCCTCAGGCCGCACCCCCTCAGGAGGGACCACCCGGTTTGTCACCATTGTACTGTTCAAAAGCCAGCATTCGTGATGGTATGGAGGTGGATTAGTGCACATGGCATGGGTGACTCGTACATCTGTTAAGGCACCATTGATACTGAACCATACATACAAGTTTCAGAGCAACATATGCTGTCATCCAGATGATGTCTTTTTCAAGGAAAGCCTTGCTTATTTCAGCAAGAGAATGCCAAACTATATTCTGCACATATTACAACAGAAGTGCTTTATAGTAAAAGAGTCTTGGTGCTAAACTGGTCCGTCCTGTCACCCATTGAAAATGTTTGGTGCATTATTAAACCAGAAACACAACCAAGGAGACCCCTAACTGTTGAGCAGCTGAAATTCTGTATCAAGATTCAGCAAGAACAGGAAAAACTTTCACTTTCAAAACTACAGCAATTGGTCTTTGCAGTTGCCAAACGCTTAGAGTGTTGTTAAAAGATGAGGTGATACAACACAGCGGTAAACATGCCCCTGTCTGAACATTTTTGAAATGCATTGCTGGCAACATATTCACAATTTGCATATATTTTTTGAAAAAAAATCTTAGTTTAAACATTTGTTTATTGTACCTATTTGTCATTGTACTATTTTCAATCAAATATACAGTTTAAATGATTTGAAAATCATTACATTCTGTTTTTGTTTACATTTTGCATAGTGTTCCAACTTTTTTGGAAATAGAGTTGTACTTGTTGGAACAGTAAGACTGTCTTGGAGCTTGGAGTTTGTACCTCACACTTACTCGGTTAATCTCTAGAATTTAGGGGACTATAAAAGAAAGCGTTACCTTCTGGTCCCCCATCTCTCCGATCACATCTTTTTCATCCCTGCATTCTTCAAAAAAAACAGTTCACTAAACATGTTCCCCTGAACATCCAGTCATAACGATCTTACTTCTTATGTCTACTATGTGATTTCCTCCGTTTTTTGACACTGTGGTCTAGGGATTGAGATCACTGGTAATGCAAACACATCTGGTACTGTTCTTTCGTCAGTGGAGATTTTCTCCCCTCAGCACTTTGGGCACCCCTTGTGTTTTGTCTAATACTCTGTGTTGTGTTTGTAATTTGATCTTATACACTGTAAGAATATAAGAATTGTATAATTGTAGAGTATGCCAGGCCAGTATAACAGTAGTTATTGAAATTCAGGGTCTTTTTGATATTGATAGTGTGTGTTAGAGGTATTAATGATTTTGCCATTCTGTTCCTGAATCTAGTATTAGCAGCAAAGGGGGTTGGACTTTGAGCTAGGAATGAGGTTTTGTGTCTCCCCCTACAGGTGAGTGAAGTAGAGGTAAATGGGCAGATCGAGGCGGTATGTGAGAGTGTGTTCAGCGAGATGGAGTCTCAGGCTGTTGATGCTCTGGATTTACCAGTTTCTGGGTGCTTCCGGATGCGCAGCCACAGCTACGTACGTGCCATCGAGAAGGGCTGCTCTCAAGATGATGAAGAGGAGAGAACAGCACTTCGGGCTATTTCACCCCCTCGCACCACCACTACTGTCAGAACTATACAAAGTAGCACAGGTAAGAAAAAAATGTACTACTGTTATGAATACAGCAGTACTACAGTTAAAGTACACATACCTTCCACTTTATTAGAAACCCTTACCTTCTTCTTCCACTCGCCGAGAGGATTGCCTGCATTATAGGTACACCACTATATGCAGTCACCGAGCTCTTTATTAGGAACACTTGTAAACCTACTCATTCATGTAATAATCAGCCAATCGTGTGGCAGCAGTGCAGATAGAGGCTTGCAGCTCTAGGTAATGTCAACACGGATAGGTTCGGGTCAACACGTACCCAAATCTCAAAGGAATAGTAAGGTCAGAATTTGGCACCAACAGCATGAATCCAGGGACCCAACATCTTGTGGAATCCATGCTATGAAGAATTGAGGCTGTTTTGAGAGAAGGGGAAACCTACCCAGTATCAAGTGTTCTTGGGATTGTGAAAGGTGCTATGTAAATATAACTTACATCATTAATCTTGTTCTTAATAAAGAGCTTGGTGAGTGTAGGTGTATAATTGCAGACTGTAGTCCATCTGTTTTCATTCAGTCTGTTAGTGACCCTCTACCCCATTCATCATTGGTCAGTTTCTTACCACAGGAACAATGTTGACCAGGATATTTGAGGTGTGAACCGTTTTCAACATAGCAATGTCACTGACATGGCAGTGTGTTTGGTGCTGGTACAAGTCTATTAGACAAAGTAGTGTTGCTGGGGTTTTTACACATATCAGTGTCACTGTTAACAGTTTTTATTTATTTAAAATTTTCTTTAAAAATTTCCTGC
>JAILXH010243369.1:0-11672 GCA_023558415.1 Piaractus mesopotamicus | reverse complement strand
GGAACCGCAACGCGGAGAAGCTTATGAGAAGCTCCACCTCTCAAAGCAGGAATTAAGAGTTGGATGACCGTTCAAATGGATATTTTCATTTCTATTTCATTTCATTTCTATTTTTCACATCTGTATTAAATAGTGTGGCTGTGTAGAACTGCTAGCGAGCAATGATGAATGAAGGGGGGGTGGTAAGAACCCCTTTCTTTGAAAACAACTCACAACTCTCCATGAAGCTGCTGAGATTAAATGGGCAGCTTTCCTGTTATCAAAATTTGTGTACAACTGATGCAATAAAAACAGCATTTTAAAGTCTCACACCATAGAAAACTGAATTTTCCTTGGCATTTTGAAATAAAAGAATTTCATGTAGTATGAAAACAGTGTCAAAATTTCAAAACTGTTCACTCCACAGTCCGTACTGTCCATATACAGAAACGAAGCTACAAAAACAGCTTGTTTTGAATTCAGTGTTTTTGTGATATCATGACAGCCAGTACATTTACATGCATCTGCCTACAGCAGTTTAGCTCTACCAATTCGCAGTGAAGTTGTAAGGAGTGTTTCACCCTGGACTGCTTTTTGAATGAGGCAAAAATGAGAGCTTGGAAAACGGTCATGTACAAGTGAACTAGGACTGTGATACAAGTGTTACAAGAGGACTTCAGGGAAAAAATACAGGAAAAATGTAAGATACAGCTCTATTAAACATACTTAAACACACAAAACATATATAGTTCAACTGAGAGACCTCATCTGAAAGAAACTCAAATTGCATTTTATGGCTACTGTTAAACTGTCAAGGAGGTTAAACTTTTGAATGTCCTCTCTTTATGCTGTCCGCTCTGTGCTCTAAACACACTGCCCTTTTGTTATAATTATGTCAAAACAGTGAAATACTTCTCTGCTGTCCTGATTAATGGACATTCTGGAGGTTTTCCTGAAATGACAACTACCGCTGTGGACAGTACGACTGCGGCTGAACAGTAGATATGAAATATTTGACAACTGATACTGTGACCTGTGCATGGTTTACACAAGCTGAATCACCTATGCATGGTTGTTTATGTAGCGTGTGGGATATTCAGAGGTGTATAGATTAAATGTGACAACGTGTGGAAGGGTGTGTCTGAATGAAGTGAGAGTAAACCTGTGTCTGTGTGTGAGTGTGTGTATGTGTGTGTTTGGATAAAACAGCTAATCCCCAAGCCACCAGAACGCAATATCCTGTCAGCCAGATTCTCATTTCCTGTGTCTCTGTGGCAGAGCGAGAGAGAGAAAAAAAAGGAAGGGGGGGAACCCGTTGCCCCAGAAACAGAAGATACAGCAGCACTGTTTGAGAATGTCTATGGCGTTTTCCCTATCTCTCTGGCCTGCCCCCTCCCTTTCTCGATTTCTCCTTTTATTATCTCAGATTTAATAAAGCAGAGGCGAGCAGCTTGTTCTGCCATGAAACATTTATTAGCCGCCTGTAATGAAATTGTTGTGGGGGAGCCGAGATGATGAGAACTCATCACACATTATGCAAAAACAGTGGCAATATCACAGGAGGAGACACCTCAGAGTCATCTGCCTCAGCATGGCCACCTCCGCTCTCTCTTTTTCCTCTCTGCTCTTCCATAGTCTCTCCCGACCCATCTGCTCTGCAGGCTGCCCCCTGAACTCTCTTTCATTCCTCTATCTCTTCCTTTTTCACGGCCTGCTATTCTCTTCAGCAAGCTGTGAATAGATAACGAGTGCAACTTGCTTTACGCTTATGCCAGAGCAACTAAAGTTAGTCTGCATGAATGTCTGTGAATGGCAAGACTACACTGCGGTGTCTTTCACAATGATTACTGGAAAGAGTCATCTGTGACAGTAGCAAATACTGTCTAGTCACAACTGTATCACTGCATATTTGAGTTTCATTAAAAAATAAAGACATTTGTTTATATAACTTAAATACTTAAATGGGCAGGACCTTCTTTCTTCAGGCTTATATCCCTCACTACTACAACTAAAGACAAGTGAATCTGTGGTCTTACAAGTGTATCCTCAAAAAGTCTGGTGCAGTCCGTCCTTTCACGTAGCCAAGAACCACCTACTTTGACAGGAAAGGGCCACTTGACTGAAGAAATAAATGACAAAATAACCAGTCATGAACCTTGTTTTAGTGCAATTTCAGGAGGCAGGCAAGTCTCAAAATGCAGCTACAACCAAGACAAATCCACACACAACAAACTGATATGCACTTCAGCAAGCATGCAAGGATATCTTGCTTAAACACTACTGAATGCTTTAAACAACATCAGTGAATAATTTGATAACACCGTAGACATGAACTTTTTATGCCAATGACTTCATCATCTTCACAAACAGTGACTATAGTCCTCTATGAAAGGCTCAGTCATGGCATGCAGAACAGGCAACGTGCGAAAGTGTTTCCTGTTGTATTGATTAAAGCTGCTGCACGAACGTCAATCAGAATGGAACTGGAAAAACCCTGAGAATTGTGGCCAGCTTAACCTACAATGCTGCTTTTCAAAAACTAGGCTGTGGTCTTTCTAGACCACCACATCATCGAAGGCTGTTCCAATCAGAAGGATCCTTTGAACAGCTGAGAAATGCGGCCTACATTCTGACAGCTTTTGAGGACCGGAGCGTCCTTCATGGTCTTCTGTCACCCATAAGTCTTTACACACGTATCTTACTTAAAGAAGGTTTGAGAGAAATACTAGCAGATGAGACCACCACTATTAAAAGTGCCACACAAAATTGTAGTACACTTTGTTCATTAAAAGGGCCAGTGAAGTGTGTAATGTTTATATACAGTAAATATGTAAAATATACAGCATGCTGTTTCTTTAATAGTGTATCTGTGTAAACTGAATGCAGGGTGTGGAATGCACTTGCTTTTAGTGACCTGAACAGTCTTTTGCTGTCTTAGAATTTAATTACAAACAATTTAAACATATTCTACTTTTTCCCCTGAGATTTTATCATGTTTGTGAAGTTTTATGTACCAAAAACAATCGTAAATTAATTTGTACATGACCACTTTCCAACTTTAAAAAGGCTGTTTTTGTAACTGTACATTTAAAACTGATAAATGCAAATACAACATAGCTGATTGAGAAATTCAATTTTTCATGATATGGGTCCTTTAATGTTTTGCTTGCCATCTTACTATCATTCACACCAATAGCATTTTCTACATCAAATTTCATGTGCCAAGTTTTGTTGTGACAGCAATGATTTAAAACATCTCCCTTCTCAAAAACAGGGTTCTGTGCCTGCTCTGCATCTTGTTAGAAAATCTCTCTAAAACTGTAACATTTTAGAAGACACTGTTAACATGTTTCATATGTAATATCAAACAGAATTCATATATTCATATAATTCAATTTATTTTGGTACATTCGTCATGAAATGTCACACAAGACCAGCTGGTGTTTTCAAATAGTGCAAAAAACAATTAAAAGGGAAAAAAAATGTTATAATGTTGTGCTATGAGAGCAACCATTTAAAACATCTCCCTTCTTTCGCTACTGCAAGTGACAGCACAGGTGCAGTTCTGGTTAAAAAACAGGAGTACATCCCCTATTTGAACAGAACTGCTATTGCTTCCCCAAAAGTATTACTGTTTTAAGATATTCTTAACTTAAAGTGCTATACTCTCCACCACCTCATGATCTCAGGAATATGATTCCTTTGGGAAGCTCACCTCTGAACTCTTAACAGCCCACTAGGGTGCCCTCATTGTATCACTGTCTATGGGCTCACCAGCCCACACTAGACTAGAATCTGATATAAATCCACATAAGTGGCCTTTTTTTTAGTCTATTCGCACACGACTACAGCAGCCTGAACATTACACACTGAGATCAAAGTTTGCACTGATTGCCAAATGCTGCTGGTGTCCATTAACACGAGAAGCTGTTCAGTAACAGCCAGCCTTCTATCCTCTCTATCCTCAGCACAGCAAGGAGACATGTCTGAGAGCCTAATTAGCATTGTTCCCATAATCATGGCAGCCCCCCTCCCACCTCCACCAGACGCAAAGCCACCGAGCGGGGAGATGATTAAGAGAAAACGGGCGATAAACGGAGGGATAAACTGATTGGTGTCATCACTGCTATCAATCTCGACAAGCGGGCAATGAGGTTTGGTACAGAGAAATATTATTAGAAACCAGACAGTGATGAACGAGGTAATGGAGGGAAGCACTAGAGAGAGAAAGACGAACTAAATGGTGCATATGTGCAAGAGAGCAATAGATGTGAAAAAACCTGTTTATCCTTGGTCCCCTTATGCTGGAAAACTGCATTACTGAGGCACTACATCGTTAAAAATAAAGACTCTTAAACGATTTTTGGAAATACAATTTATAGGAAAAACTTTAATTGGTATAGAAACTTTAGATAGGGTGTTCACTCTGCACATCTCATCAAGGTTCTGTGGGATTGCTTCGAAGGACCTTCCTAGGGACCTTTTTGTAAAGGCGTTTTTTAAATTCAGTACATTCTTTAGGAAACAATTCAGTGAAAATAAATTTTGATTTAATTATTTTGGTTCAGTTTAGAATTATTTATTTAAAGAGAAATTCCACTAATAAATCAAAGTTTTGTATAAATTAACCGTTAAGATGTAAGTTATTCTGCAGTTATTGAGAACCTGATTAAGTCAGAATTGTTCACTGCGTCTGAAGAGTTGAAAGACTCCAAAAGCACCCTAACAGAAAGTTATGGCATGAAATGGTCATGAATATGCTGCTTGACGCCTGAGACATTGTTTTATTTTTAAAATGATCTTTTGGCCTAAAATGAGGTACATGTAGGGCAGTTTGAGGCAATGTAGTCCAAACAGCTTATTTTTCAGATTTATTACTATTTTACCATTATAAGGCACTGTTGGTTTAGGATAGTAAATAAAATGGCTATATTTGCATCGTAGACATTGTAACCATAGTTTCCCTGCTGTAAAGAAATCTACTGCTTGATGCCTGATCCATTGTTTAATGATCATTTTAAGATAATATTTAATCCTAAAATGTATTTTTTTTAAATATATATGCAGGGCACAGAAATCCAACTTGGCACATTTTTCTACAATGAACCATTTCATATCATGTCCATGCATTTTGATGTTTGAAAATAGCCCAAATACTTGATTTTGGCTAACAATTAGTGCATACTTACAACAGCAGCATAATCAAATGAATAGATTGTAAATAATACTGCAATATAATCGCCACCTATCTTGTAGGCCTCATTTTGATGAGCTACACGAAAGACACAAATATGGTGCTATTTCTCCAGCTAGAGAGTCCTCAGCTCCAGAAATGAGGGCCGATCTGCGGTGTCTCCCGCCCTGCAGAATGATCTATTAAACTCAGAGTATCCTAAATATCTGCTCCCTGCATGGTGGACGCTGGTGCTGTGGGCTGTGGAGGAAGCCCCTTGCTAGACTCATTTTGTGCCTGGGTCCCAGGCGCCGTGCCCTGGGGCTGCCTGCCTTTATTGGTGTGGGACTGGCTGCTGCAGGCAGGGCCGTCTGACTTGCTGCCTGCTGCATACAGAGAAGTCCAAGAGCACAACGAAGATGGAGTATGTTTTTATGACTCGGCTACTCTGCTGGTCCGTATCAGGGTACGAAAGTGGGAGAGTATGTGCCGAATGCATGTGGGTGCTGCGACACTTGCTGCAACACTTGCAAAAGAAAAAATGCTCAATAAGGAGGATGTGAGGAGGCTGAAAAAAAATAATGCATAGCAGAAGGAAGACAGCAATTGGACATACTACAGGAATACTACAGAGTTTTTCAGTCTAATGTCAGTCTGCAGAAACTATAGCATGCCGTTACTTATTAAGGATGTACCGATATGAAAGTTGGGACGTCTGTCTAGATTGGCCTTACAGAGAAATATAAAAAATATTTCTGTTGGCTTACAAATGCAGCAAAATTAATAAAATGGACATATTTCAGCACAGTAGCCCAGCATCACCTAAATGTTCTGCTCTTCCAGAGTTCAGAAAAGTCTAATCTAAACATCAGTCCGATACCAATAATTGTTTTAAGCAATTTTCTGCTGCTACTGAAATGATTCTGATGTCACTGTGCATCCCTATTATTTAACACAGAAAATAATATCCTGTGCTCACAAAACAACAGAAAAAACATTGTGTTTTTCAAGACAATATCAATACATGGATGAATTACAAAATAAGTTTTTTAAAATGATTTTATAAATTCAAAAAATCTTTTCCAATTATTACAAATAAATTTTAAAAATACTGTGCATTCCTGTATCTGCAATCATCTATCCAATGTGATATTTGTTTCATATCATTTTATAATAGTATAAATTTATTCTTAAACAGCAAAATCAATCAAATTGCACCACTCAAAAAACATCAGATGCAACCACACATTCATTTTTAGATTATTTATCACTACTGAAATAAAACTACTGTATATTGTATAAACTAGTCTTTGCACTTGGACATCTATATAAACCTTGAACATTATTATTACCGACCCATATCCATGCTGACACATATCACATATTCTAAATAAAAGCCATATTCCAATCCAAATTCAAAGTGAAACAGGCTTGTGGATCAAAATAGGGCTAAACATAAAAACCCCTGTGCTCATGCTCTGTTTCTCTTTTTATCAGAGATTTCTTGGCAGCCCTTAAATGGAGCACACACCTGCTGTAGGTTACGGGGGTGGGGGAGGGGTTGGGTTGAGCGGTGCCGGGTGCCGATGGACAGACAGCAGGGAACACAAGGAGTCATTGTTGCTCATCCACTCAAGGTCATCAGGACAGGAGTGTGCCAAGCCTGCTCCACAGATACATCGTACCCAACTTAAACTGAACCTCACATACAAAGTAATAAAAAGTTTGTATTTTTATGCGCATTTCCATGTTCATGTTCCATGTTCATGTTCCATGTTCTAAATGCCGCAATGCTGATGCTAACCTAGCCTGGGCCTCAGACACTCCGCCCACATTGGTATATGGTTGGATAGAACTGTCTGAAATCTAGTGTGCGGTAAGTTGGCCACAGTGAGTCTTTGTCAGCTAGATTCTCGATCTGTGCTGTCGTGTTGTCGCTGTAACAACAACGAGTCTTTCGGAGTAAGATATAGACCCGGATTAATAACGTCACAACGTTAAAAGTTATTCAAGAGTTTTCTTCAAAGCATTTAGTCAGGGGTGGAATTCGAAATTTATATTTAATTAAATGTTTGGCGGGGGGGGCTCATTTTTCAGTGCAAGAAAAACAAATCTTATTTATTTAATATAGCATGACACTGATCAGCATTTCCTTAAATGTCATCTTTTTGTGGAGTGGCACATTAAAAAACTGAATCAGCAGTCTGACTTCTCAAGTTCCAAACAACATTGTACATTTGTTGCTGCTAAAACGGATCAGATCCATCAGTTCAACCTGCATTTACAGAACTTGGCTACGGCTCAAAGATTCAAGTTAAGCTGGACAGTTAACCCCAAGTCACTCCAGTTACTCAAAATAAGCGGTTTTAGGCAAATCTGCAACTAAATATCAGCTAAATCTGTGTAGCAGGTTGGGACTGGCTGCATCACCAAAGCAGGGTTTCTTCTTCAGAGCAGAAAACATAAATTACTCACTGAATACCTACAGAGGACCTATGATGCACAAGCACTTCACTGGAATAAAGAAGAAGCATACACACCAAAAACTAAAATTAACATTGGCAGCTCAGCGTCACTGAAACATTCCTAAACCATTTCAGCCTTCTGCACATGATTATGACGTAGCAGAATGATCAGTAGGTAGAGCAGGTAAAATTCACATCTTGCAAAAATGTAGAACAGAGCCCGCAGAAGGACAGTGAAATTATCTGGAGCAAATTTATAAACCAAATTTTTCTTCCAAGCAAGAAGAAGGATTAAAACTTTTATAGCTTTGCACTAAAGTTGGAGGCCACCATTTCATGTAATTAATTTCCAGTCAAAACAGCCATTAAGTTATTTTTCAATATCAGGAAATAAAACAGGAAACATATATTTAATAGAAAATTACATGGATGTCTCAAAAACTACACATAAAATCAAAATGTTCAATATTTAGTGTGTCCACTCTTTGAATTTATAACAGCTTCCATTCTTTTCAGGAGACTTGCTTTCAGCTCCTCATAGAAATCTGCAAAGATATTTTTCCACACCTCCAAAGTTCAGTCTTAGAAGTTGGTTGTATTTTCTGCTAGTAATCCCAAGTAATCCCAAACACATTCAATGATGTTGAGGTGTGGATTCTGGGGTGGTCAGTCCATTGTTTTGAGAACACCAGTAGCTTTTTTGTTTAATTTGCAAATTCTCTTGTTTTCTGTCTGTTTTCTTTTTCTCAGTAAAGGCTTCTGGACAGCTACACAACCTTTCAGACTCATAGCATTGTGCTGTCTTCTTACAGTTGAAGGAGGGGGAGCAAGAGTGGAGCTTGATTTTCTCCTCTCTCTTAAAAATGAAGCCTTTGAGTACTGTGTATCTGATGATGACACTTTTGGTGGTCTACCAGGTCTCGCTAAGGTTGTTAGGAAACCCATTTTCTCCTAACTCCTATCCCATTTTCTCCTAACTCCTGTTTTTTTGGTTGTTTTTTTTTTCGTTTTTACTTATTTCCCTTTGACTTTTCCCTTTCTAAAGCAAATGGATTATTTTATATTTGTTTTCTATTTCCCCATGACCCAGAAGGATAAGCGGTTTAGAAAACGTGTGTGTGTTTTTTCTATTTTCTATTTATATATATTTTAAATCTAATCTCCTAAGTAATACCTGCTACTTAACAGTCATTTTGACTACAAATTAAATAAATTAATGGGTCTCCGACTTTTGCACTGTACTGCACATTGACAGTGTCTGTCCATTGTGTAGTGTGCAGGCATGTTAAGACATTACCACACCCAGTCACCATCTAATCCACCACACTCCAACGGTAAATTTCGCTGGGTCCAGACATTACTGTGGACCTCAGGATGTGCGATATGCAGAGAAAAGTATGGACATTTTGAAACAGAGCATAAGAAAGAGTATTTTGCCATCCTCCCTTTCTAATTTCCACTCCCCCTCTCTGTCTCTCTCCTCCCGTCTCCCTTCCACGTCAGCCTGCAGCTCCAGGTGTCAGTGGTGAAAGGAGTGCTGCTGCTGCCTGACGGCGTCTGACACATTTCACAACAGCGATAACAGCCCGCGACATCGTCCTTCAGCTGTCTGAACCCTCCTGATTTCACTGCTGGTTCATGGACCTGCCCAATCTCCCCCCGATCAGGACCAGAATCGACCAGTAAGCAACTGATATGTAAGCAGGGTTCCTCTGGATTAGGGCTGTCCAGCTTATCCACATAGATTTCCCTGCTCGAACACACCTAATTCAACTCAGCCGGGGCAGAGTTTGCATACAACAGAATGTGGCCAAAATTCTGTATCGTGACAAAGTGGAAAAATACAAGCTATATGCCTCTTAAAGCTGATCTTGGATCTTGGTTCAAACAAACAGGCCAACTCTAACTGTTGAATGAAAAAAGAAATGCACTGAAATTGTAGTAGTGTGCAAAAGTCAGAGACATTAATTTCCAGTCAAGATGGCCATTAAGTATGAGTATTCATTTTTCAATGTCAGGAAAAAAGCAGAAAATGTATATTTAATGGAAAGTTACACAGAGGCCTCCATAATGGAATACTATATAATATTTTTCAATATTTAGTGTGTCCATGCTTTAGCTTTATTACAGCTTCCATTCTTTTGAAGAGTCTTGCTTTAATTTCTCAAAGAAATCTGCAGGGATATTTTTCCACATCTCCAATTCAGTCTTAGAAACTGGGTGTATTTTCTGCTTCTCACAATCCAAGTAACTCAAACACATTCAGTGATGTTGAGGTCTGGACTCTGTGAGAACACCTGCAGTTTCTTAATTCATTTGAAACTTTTTTTTGTCTGTTTCCTTTTCTCAGTGAGGGCTTCTCGACAGCTACACATCCTTTCAGATCCTTAGTGTTAACATGTCTTCTCACAGTGGAAGGATGGACAAAAACATCTGTGGATTTTTTCAGATCTGAAACAAGAGTGGAGCGTGAATTTCTCTGATCGGGAGAGTTTTGGTGGTCTACCAGGTCTTGCAGGGTTGTTACAAGTCCCATTTATTCTATATTATTTTTTAAACTCCTGTTTTTTTCACTTATCCTTCTGCAAGTGGATTTACTGGAAATGAAATAAATGCATAGTGGTCTCTGATTTTTGTACAGTACTGTACTTGATTCAAATGCCTGCATCATTTCCAAATGACTAAAATATATTGCATCAACACAATTATTGCCACTAGTAAGTAAAATGAAAGATCAAATTGCGTTGAAGTAAAATATTTTATTTCTGTGGAAATATGTACATATTTTGAATCAAGCTCATTCAATGCATCACTTTTTGCAGAGTATTCACCATTACAGGTGGTTACCATGGAATCCTGTGGAGGGGCGCAGACAGTCAAATCTTAAAAAACAAGGAGAAAACAGTTCTACCTTGACAGTTGTAAAAAAACACTGAACAACAGCATGAAACAACTGTTTGCGGAAGGAAATGGGAGGAGCACAAAGAAAGGCTATCAAACTCTGCTAAGCCTCCTACTTCAGCTTGTTATCTAACAGCCAATGCATACTGTACAGCGTAACACATCTGCTCTCCAGGCTGAAGTCTGGTGTTTAGTCCCCTACCTGGGCAAACACCCTACACAATACCTATAAGAGTCCTTGGGAAAGACTCCTAACACTACCTTCACCTACCTCTGTAAAATGATAACTGTAAGCCACTCCGGATAAGAGCGCCTGCCAAATGCCATAAATGTAAATGTACTGTTAACATTAACCAGTGGTATAGCTATAGCTCGCTAGTTTTCCCATAACAAGTGTTGTTTTAGCACGCACTACAGATACCACTCTGCCGATGCTAGGTTTTTGTGAAATACTGCTATTGATCTCCACAGTTAGTTACCAGATTTAGTAGCTAAGTATGCGTGGCGAAATCACCAATCTGTGCTGACCTCTGACCCTCCAGGACCAGAAGTTGCCACCCTTGGAGTACATGTTTGCATATACACATATTAGCCTAGCCCTGTTATATCTTATCACTCCATCTCTCTGAACTTCAAATTCTATTAGCATTCATCCAGAGACACACTGAAATGTGTGAATTTATGCAACACTGAAGCACTGTAGTCACTAG
This sequence comes from Piaractus mesopotamicus, assembly GCA_023558415.1. Lineage (NCBI taxonomy): Eukaryota > Metazoa > Chordata > Actinopteri > Characiformes > Serrasalmidae > Piaractus > Piaractus mesopotamicus. Next base: position 444 of record JAILXH010243369.1, on the reverse strand, counting down.
TAGTGTGTGTCTTATAACTGCACTTATTAACAACTGATCTGAATAATTTCAGCAGAGGTTTGGATGTGTGTGGAGTGCCCCTGAAGTTTTGATGCATAAACAACGTCCTGGGACGTCCAGCCTTACTTCTCATAGTCATGCTTGCAGTAGAGCAGGCGGTCTCGGCAGTAGCACGTCCCGCTGAGTGTGCTCAGGCACACGGCGCACTTCACACAGGTCTCATGCCAGGACTGGTCATTCACACGTAAGAGGAATCGGTCAGCGATGGGCGACTCGCAGCCTGCGCACACCTCACCTCCGCCCACATGCTCTGAGGAAACACACATGTGCACACTGGTTTCTTAAGGACATGGGTCATACAGGCATTCTATACGTATCATATAGATGTAAGCAACTATAGTATGGTAAGTACTCCCATGCATGCGTGCGTGTGTTTAAATATAT
>JAILXH010243344.1:9948-28275 GCA_023558415.1 Piaractus mesopotamicus | reverse complement strand
AAAAGAGATTACCTTTCAGGTCGTTGTTTTGCTCTGAGCAGCTTTTGAGAGAGAGAGAGAGAGAGAGAGAGAGAGAGAGAGATTAATATCCACCATGACATGAAAGCATCAGAAATCTCCCCACAGCACTGCAACAAAAGCCAATCAGCATGTCAGCTTATTGCGACACAGTTTCTAGGTTCCATCGCCAAGTGGATAATGCTATTGTAAACGACAAACTCCTCAAGGGTCTGTGTAGAGAGGAGAACTGATAATGTGTTCTAGGTTTATCAGATGCTAGAATGTGTTCCAGAGTGAGTCCAAATAAAATGGTTCCTATGGAGCTTTTGTGAAACATCATAGTTTGTAAATGCTCTTATATGGAAATGCACTAATTTTCTGAACACAAAGCAGCATAATATTGTAACACAGCTGCTATATTTTTAAATGTCTTTGAATTCCAGTTACAGGACTTTCTAAGAGTACTTCATGTAGCGAGAGGGAACAGCTTTACTTCACAGCCAATCAGCACTCAGTAGCAGTAATGCTAGCATCGTATTACAGAAAACCTGTTTGCTGTAGAAGCATAGAAAGTTATTGGTAAGATAAGCTAAGGCTCTGGTGTGTCCCTGTAATTGACCTATCTGTTCTCCAACCATTCTGTTTTTTTCACTGCAGTCATTGCAAGCTTTACAAACATTCGCAAAAATCCCTTTCAACCTAATTAGGAAATGTAGACCACAACTCACATTCACAGTGGTGGCTACGTAACGTTGAGTTACCAGTGTAAAGTGCTATGCTACTGAGCTGGACTGTGTTTGCCACCATGCTAAAGTAAACTTGATTACACATTGGAAAAACTACATCTGTTTCAGAGGCATAGCCATGAGTAGGCCTTGGTGGGGATAGGATAATGAAATTTAATTTGTTGTTTGTGAGTACTGTCATTGTGCTATGACCAATCCAATTATTACATTCTCTGCCAAGCTCTGCCTTCTTTCTCAGCTTTGGGCTTTGTGAAAATGTCAAAGCAAATGTCTAATGTCACCACAGTATATCGAGTTATCAAAGGTCAGACAGAAGTGGATCACAACAGTTTTTCGTGCCTGCTGTGGCACTTTGCTCTTGCCTACTGTCTAATCTGAACTGGTTATGTCATCTTCTATAGGCAAACATGCCTGTGGTGAGCTGCACATGCTCTATATACAACCCTATTTACACAAAAGTTGGGACGATGTGAAAAATGTAAATAAAAATAAAATGCAATGATGTGCAGATCTTTAAACCCTGTATTTCATGAAAATAGTATAAAGACAGGATATCAAATGTTGAAACTGAGAAATTGTATTGTTTTTTGAAAAATATTTGCCCATTTTGAATTTGATGCCAACAACACATTCCAAAAAAGTTGGGACGGGGGCAACAAAAGGCAGGTAAAGTTGTGTAATGCTAAAAAAACACCTGGTGGTTAATTGACAACAGGTCATTAACATGACTGGGTATAAAAAGAACATCTTAGAGAGGCTGAGTCTTTCAGACTGCACAATCAACAATTCAAGAATAACATTTCTCAACATAAAATAGCAAAGAACTTTTGTTTTTCATCACCTACAATGCATAATATCGTTTAAGGATTCAGAGACTCGGGAAAAATCTCTGTAAGCAAGAGACAAGGCCAAAAAACAGTATTTGCTGGCCATGATCTTTGGGCCCTCAGGCACTACATTAAAAACAGACATGATTCTCTAGTGGAAATCACTGCATGGGCTCAGAAACACTTCTGAAAACCCCTGTCTGTGAACACAGTTCATCACTGCATCCAAAAATGCAAGTTAAAGCTCTAAAACGCAAAGAAGAAATCATATATAAACAGGATCCAGAAACGCTGCCACCTTCTCTGGACCCAAGCTCATTTAAAATGGACTGAGGGGAAGTGGAAAAGTGTTCTGTGGTCTGATGATGTGGTCATCGTTTGAAATTTTTTTGGAAATCATGGACGGTGTGTCCTCTGGGCTAAAGACCACTCAGCTTGTTGCCAGCGCACAGTTCAAAAGCCAGTATTCATGATGACACAGGGGGACATTAATGCACATGGCATGGGTGATGTGCACATGTGAGAAGGCACCAAAAATGCTGAAAGTTATATACATGTTTTGGCAAATATACTGCCATCCAGACATCTTTTTCAGGGAAGGCCTTGCTTATTTCAGCGAGATGCCAAACCACATTCTGCTTGTATTACAACAGCATTGCTCCGTATTAAAAAGACTCCAGGTGCTAAACTGACCTGCCTGCAGTCCGGACTGTCACCCACTGATAACATTTGACACATTATAAATGAAAAATACAACAAAGAAGACCTTGAACTGTTCAGCAGTTAAAGTCCTGTATCAAAAAAGAATGGGAAAACATATAAATTTCAAAACTACAGCAGTCAGTCTCCTCAGTTCCCAAACGGTTACAGAGTGTTGTTTAAAGAAGAGGTGATGAAACACAGCGGTAAACATGCCCCCGTCCCAACTGTTTTGGAACGTGTTGCTGCCATCAAATTCAAAATGGGCATATATTTCACAAAACAATAAAATTGTAACATTTGATACGTTGTTTTTGTAGTACTTTCCTTCAAAAATATGGTTTACATGATTTGCATATCATTGCATCCTATTTTTATTTACATTCTGCACAGCGTCCCAACTTTTTTGGAAATGGGGTTGTAGAAGTCTGTTGAAATATTGTTTCAGAAGCTTTGGAATAGGTAGGGTGTTGCCTGCACTGCTGCAGGAATAGTTTATAGCCTGATGTAATGACACTGCGAGACATTAGCTCATTTGGAAATCTACCAAGTTGGCCTGCCCACTTTTTCACATGCCTACCCAAAATTTTATCTCTGCCTAACACCACTGATCTCATCTGTCCTAAATATGTTACCTTTCACATACATGCAAAGTGAATGTAATGTTGCACACTAAATTATTTTCACTAAACTGATTGTGCTACAATTTGTCATGAAGTTGAATGGGATTTTTTTTTTTTTTGCCTATGTTCTGTAAAGCAGGTACAACCTTGCGACAGTTTCTATGAGCTTGGATAAATTGCATCTCCACATTCTTAAGCTGCATTCTCTTAAACAACTGTTAAGTATTATTTAAAGGTCTAATTTTTCATATCCAGGCCATAAATGGCCACTGCATTGTACAGTGTTTTTCTTGCTCTCATAAAAGGCCCAATAACTATTTTAAACTTTGGGCATTATTGTAAGGCAATTTTTTGAGCTACAGTTGTACAGTTTTTGTGTGCCTACATGAAATAAACACATATCCTCTAGAGAGAAAACACTTCTGCAAATCTTAATGCACAGTTCCTGTTTATTAGCTAAATTTAACATACTGGGGAAAAAATGTGGCCTGTGCAAAGGTTGTGGCACATTTTATATGTTATGTCTCATATTTCAGCCAGAAAAAAATAATAATAATAAAATAAAAATAGAAATTATGCACTTAAATACAAGAAAAAAATTTTCCCTGTTGAGGACGTGTCAACTTATTTTCACTTAGAAAATCAACAAAACATATAATTTGACTAGAGATGTTTAAACTTTTGCATTCAACTGTAACACCTTATCTCTATGACTGGGAGATAATCTGGAGGTTTGGCCATCAGTCTTGGTCCTGGTCATATTTTTATGTTTTCCCTGCTCTAACACATCTGAGTCAACTCTTGAGATAATTATAAAGACCCATAATAAGCTGAGTTTGCACATTGCTCTAAGGCCTCTATTGTATTGTTTAAGCCAACGAGGTAAGGTGATGATGGAATTTGTTAAGAAAACAAAGCAGTAGTAGCCTTCTTCCCTATGGTATAGAATCAGAGTCAAATTTGTTTTCCACAAAGATTAACACATATTAGGAATTTGTCTTAATTGTTTGGCAGGTGGCCTGCGATGGACTGGCGACTTGTCCAGGGTGTATCCTACCTTTTGCCCAATGACAGCTGGGATAGGTTCCAGCACCCCACCGTGACCCAGAAGGATAAGCGGTTTAGATGATGTATGTATGTATGTATGTTTGGCAGGTGTTTACAGTCGAATGCAAAGGCAAATCAAGTCAAATAGCATGTTTTGTTGATTTCCTAAGTGAAAAAAGTTAACAAAGCATTCATATTTTCATACATTTTGATGTACATTTACTGTTTATTTTCTGAATTTAACATATTATGGGGAAAACAGACATGAATTGTTGCCTGTGCATGAGTAATGGCACATTATGTGTGTGTTACAGTTAGCAAACAAAGAGAAATGGTGTCTTAAAATTTACAGAATTTGTTCCGTTATTTTTTTTTACTTCTTAATTTTTTTGCATTCAGCTTTATGTACACACAATGATTTAATTTTTTAACATTTCTTTAGGAACTATTCAATGCTATTTTCTGCTCAATCTGAAAGGGGGCTAACAAAGTATGCAGAGAACCAGATGGACTACCGTCTGTAATTGTAGAACTACGAAGTGCTCCTGTACGATAAGTGGAGCTGAAGAAATTGACAGTGATTGTAGATACAAGATGTTCCGAATAAAATGCTCAGTGAGTGTGTATTGCATTTGCAGTTGCACATACATATCCAATGCTCAGAACTTAATCTAGCTGCTGTGTGGCTATTAGACTGCACATGTCCAATATAACTATAGCCGCAGCAGTGCTGTAAGGAGTATTGTTATTATTCCAGAGTGAATTACCTTCGTTCTAGGTCATGTGACTCCAGATCCAGGGAGAGTCTGTGGGAGGTGTCACCCTTGAACCCTGAGAGAGCTAGAGTTGACAGGATGAATATGTGAATTTAGGATTCTTTCACTGAATCATATTAGTCTGCTTAAACAGTAGTTCAATGTTTTTCAATACTGATACTAATCCTCTCTGAACTCCAGCTTGGGCTTGAGTTCTGGGTGGTATCTATTTTGAGCTACAAGACTGGACACACACACATGCGCACCCCACCCTTTTGATGAACAGAGGCTGGACTGACAGTGAACTGAGGGGTGCAAAAACTTTGTCATGGAAAATGGAAGGCATAAATAGAAATTCATAGGACGTTAGATTGGAAGGAGGGCAAGCTTCAAGTATGGTACACCACCCAAATTTCAGTTTTCTTGATCATCATTATAAGCAGCAATGCATTTGGATCTAAACAAACATCTCACAATTTTTCTTTTATCATCTCATTATTTGGCTCTAAAATGTTCTGGAATACTAAATGAGTCAGATATTGATAAGAAGTTTTACTGGATGCATTGAACCAAAGTTGCACTGCATGTGATTAAGGGTAACAAAACTGAATGAATTGCCACTCAGAGCATCATAGGATTTATTTGTCTATTTGTCTAGTCTTTTCAAAACCAGTTTGGCTTCCAATGTTGTGCTCAAAGAACTGGCTGGTCTATGGAAAATTCTAGAGATGACGAGATAAAAAAAAATAAATTAACAGGACTGAGAGAAGATCAGCTTAGGCACTTACCCAATGCCCTGTTGTTAACCTGGCAGTCAGAAGAACAAAAAGAACACATTTACTGCCTGTATGTTATGATCAACATCAACGATGCTTATTCATGTCATATTTTTCTGAAGAAAATCAACTTACAGTCTCACTTCCTTGTGGGCTTGAACTGCTGCTGCCGAAGAACAAACAAAAAAGCCAATTTTGCCATAATTATATAATGTTTATATATATTATTATACTATGTATCTATATACTTTATAACTTTCTATCTCTAATTACACAACTCTAAATATTTTTCTGTTGTAGAAATTGGTCTAAATGTGTGCATGCATGTGTGTGCTTGCGTGTGAGTCAATGTGCACAGTACCCCCCAGACTTATTGGCACTCTTGGTAGTTATGAGACTATAAAATATTGTCTGTAAAAATGTTATTATCTGTAAAATTTTATCTGCATATATTCTATTTATATATATTTTTTCAAGCTCACTTGGGTCTTTACAAAAGCTTAAGTAGTCAGCTATAACTATAAGTTATCCATTAACATGAGAAACATCACAGACTATACAATGAAATGTGATGAAAAGTTTCCAGAAATGAGAAATGAGTATTAAGTCCTCTCCATCAAGGCAGTAATTGAGAACTTGCGTGGAATAGGAAAAATGTGTGTTACCCAGGAGCAGAGCCACACTTCCAAAAGTGGAGGGGCAAAATTAAATTAAAAATTAAAATGTGAAAAGCTAACTAAAACTAACTTTCAGCACTAAATAGAGACTCTGCCATGGCTATAATATAATAATATGCCTTAATAAATGTTTTCATTAACAGTGTTATAAACATTCACTCAGATAATTGACTTAGCTAGCTAACATCTCAGAGGAACATCAAAGTCTAGTTTGGCAAGGAAGCAGTAAAACTATTGCAATTGCACTCAGTAAATTTCACATAGTTTGGAACATCAACTATAACTAAGTGCATAAATATTAGTTAATGCATCACATTTACTGGATTGGTAATAGATTGTAACTGGTCAGTTGAAGCTTATAGATCAGTGTTCTGTGTAGTTAGGAAGAATGGAAGTTTTTTTTTTTTTTTTCTAAATAAGCAGCCTGAACGCAACAAAAAACAACGGCAACGGCCCAGTACTTCCGAAGATGGTCAGTCAAATGCTTGCTTGCCTCATTGTTCCTGTGACCATGTATGTTGCCCTCATGCACACTAAGAAGGTTTGTTTGAGAGGCAAAACTTTCTTCAAGAATCAGGACAATTGCCTCAAAAACTACAACTCAACACCACCTCTATGCCAAAAAAAAAAACTATTTAGAAGGCATGCATGAAGAAAGCCTCTCTAGCGTTTTCAAAACCTCAAAAGCCCTTGGAGTTCACTAGCCATCACTGAAACTATGGTCAGATGAGACACAAATAGAGCTTTTTGCCAACAAACACTATAAATGGGTGTGGCATAAAAAAAACCTAATCCCCCACAAGATCTCACTTTTTACAGAGGATATTCTTCTTTTTGACTGATCCCAAAACTGCTGTTATCTGTATTTGATTATAGATCTTAGTAATAGTAATAGGTTTCCTTTCAGGTGCTCAACTACTAATTTGCAGATGGCAATTTAAAAAACCTGTATAAACTCAACCTTGGTAGTCTCTTGGAGAAGGGGGGGTGGGTGACTTCACATGGATGGGTCTTCCACTTACAATATTTGGCAGAATCAATTAATTCAAATTAATGTTCTACCCCAATTTATTTATATGTTTCAATTATATCCGAGCCATGTGCCAGTCCTTTCCTTTCTGAAAGGACCAATCAGACATTTTATATGTTGTGACCTCAAGTGTCAGCCTAGATATATTAGCTCTCAGAGGACTGAAACTTCCTCATTTTAAAATGTATTATTGGGCAGCCCTATCCAGGTTCCTTGCTCAGATATTTGATAGGGTCCTTTTTGCCCCATGGCTTTTAAAAAGATTGAGATAAAGGTGGAAACTTCAACAGACCTGATATATAAATGGGATACAAAGTCAACTAAAATGGCAACAGATAACCCACTAATCATTCATGCAGTCGAGTCGTGGAGCAAATTGTGGTGACTGTTTGGACATGAGCGATTTCTTTCTTCTAAAATACCCCTATGGAAAAATAAATTGCTCCCAATGTTTCTTCAGAATGAAAGTTTTAGAGTATGGCCGGAAAATGGAATTCAGTGTTTGGAACATTGCTATATAAAAGGAGCTTTGTGGCTTTTGAGAATGCCAAGAAAAAATACAGTCTATGCTATTTTAATTATTTATAACTATGAGATGTTTTCTCCAAACCAACAGTAAGTCCTGGTGGAACCTCATTATGACACATATGGAACAGCTGTGTGACGCAGATCAGCCATTACAGAAAATTATTTCTCGGATTTTACATGGCACCCATGTCAAGCCAGTCTGTGCTTGAACCAAACACATCAAAAATTAGATGGGAGAGAGATTTAGGTGTGACCATAGATGGGAAATTGTGGTGGGATTAATGTAGAGATGGTGTTACATCTACCTTAAACTCCAGGAATATATTAAATCAGTATAACTTTTTATATCAACTTTATGTCACCCCATCTAAATTGCTCAATTTTAACCTTTGTATCTCACCCCTTTGCTTCATATGTGGCTCAGTTGACGGAGCTTTTTTTTTTTTTTTGCGTTGCACTTAGTCAGGCCCAGAGGTGCACAGCTTTTGGCAAGAAGCTTGTAACATAATATCCAAGAATAATGGAATTGATCCAGATATCTTTCTTCTGGGTAATTATACTAATTCTTATCTCAGAAACAGAAATGCTATAAAGCAGAAAAGACTTGCATTAATCCTATTAGTAACTGCCAAAAAGTGTATTGCATTAAAATGAAAATCAGTCACCTGCATTGTGGATGTCTGACATCAGCAGCTGTATATAATTAGAAAACGTAACATAAAGGTAACACAATTACAGATTGTAGTCCATCTGTTTCTCTGCATACTTTGTTAACACCTTTCACCTTGTTCCTCAATGGTCAGGCCCCCCTACAGGACCACCACTAGCAGTTATTATTTAGGTAGCGGATCATTCCCAGCACTGCATTGACACTGACGAGGTTGTGGTGTGCCATTGTGTGTTGTGGTGGTACGAGTCACTCACCCTGGCCAGGTGTGTGTATCGCTCTTTGTAGGACGGTGAGGTGTGCTGGGTGGGGGTCTGTGTGGGGGTGAATCGCCAGCGTGATCAAAAGTCTGGGGTTTGGTGACTGGAGGACACAACTGGCTTCCTAGGTCCCTTGGAAGAGATTTCACTGGCCTGGAACATACACATGGCCAAAATTCACTCAAAAAAGCATATCTTTTATACAGTACTGTGCAAAAGAGACCACTCTTCATTTATTTAATATTATAAAACAGACATAAAGTACAAGTTATTCATTTTTAAAGAGATTATACATATTATAATCTGCTTTCATAAGTAGAGGTAAGGAGAAAACTGGAGTTTAAAAAAATATTAAAAGATACAGAGAAAATGGGACTATAACTGGTAGACTACCAAAGCTGTCACCATCAAATAAACAACACTTAAAACTTTCTTCTTTGAGAAGTAGGAGAAACTCAAGCAGCTTTAGATCTGAAAAAATCCAAAAGTGTTTCTGTCCATCCTTCCACTTTGAGAATGCTATGGGACTGAAAGGATGCTGTCAAGAAGCCATAACGGAGAAAAGGAAATGTGCACTAGAACACAGAAACTGGACATTTGAGATGTGGAGTAAGGTTTTATGGACTGAAAAGTCTAAAATAAGTAATTGAAAGCCACTAAAGCAATGAGAGAGTCATCAAACCATGTTAACCAGCATCAGTTAAGCATGGTGAATGATCCATTTGGGGATGTATAGGAACATCTGGAGATGGTGATGAGGTATATTTAAAAAGAGTGGCTTTGTAAAATAAGGTAAAAACATTCTTAACCTTCAGTATAAGTTGATGTCCGAAGTTCCAAGTATGTTTTTGCAGGTTTGGAATGTTTAAGTTAAGGGCCCCTGGTCCAAAGGCCCCCATATGGAGTGGGCCTCTCTAAATTCCAAATAGATGAGATCCTTTTAATAAGGACCATATGTTCTGTCTCGTTTTTCGAAAACAATTACCATATATAAGCAGTTGGGATATTCTGTGCTGGGAGGGGACACTTTAGAATTGGCACGGATCCCCTCTCAGGTACTTTATAGTGCTTGATATGATACGGTTTTATTTTGTAATAAACATCTTATACAAGGACACCGTCAGCGGAGTCTTCTTTCATCATCTTCACATCATCGCTATTTAATAAACAACAGTGATTTGTTTTTGATTAAAGGCATCATGAATGCTGATGAGTCCAAACAAATTTGAATGCATCATGCAATACCCTTTGGAAAACGTTTGATTGGGAAGAAACTCATTCTACAGAAAGGTAACAACCCCAAGCACACTGCTGAGTTGATCAAGATGTACTTAATCAAACAAAGAAGCTGCTGGTCTTCTCAGATGGAGCTCAGAGGTTTTATGGACTGTTTAGTCTAAATTGGTAATTGGGATTACTTGGAACATGAGAAGCAGAAAAAGCAAGCAGCCAACCAACCAAAAAGCAAGTCTCAAAAAGAGGAAACTGTACTAGGCACAGGCAAAGAGTGGACACACGAAACACTGAAAACATTATATACATTATATTTAATTGCTTTTTTTTTTCTTTTTCTTTTTCCCTGACACTGAAAAATGAATAACTTACCAGTACTTAATGGCTGAACTGACTGAAAATGACATTTTAAGGGTGGTCTTTGACTTTTGCACAGTACTAAATTCTTTGCAAACATTTATGATGGCATTATAAAATAGGGTGAAGTTAATAAAATTGTTTACCTTGGTGGTGTCCTTGAGCTCTGGAAAACAAATATGGACATTACAATCAATAACCTGGTATCACATATTTATCCATGTACTGTATTTGGTTGGCCCAGTGGTAACAAGCTTGTTCATGGGGTTACACCTTATTTTGAGTGGTCCTTTGATGATTACTAAGCTCTTAACAGAGTATTAGTAACACATCAACAAACCACACCCTGGCCCTAACTCTAACCCTAACCTCAACCCCAAACCTCATTTTAAGCCCCACCCTGGCCCTACCCCTAACCTTAACCTCAAACCAAAACCTAATCTTAACCTTTACCCTGGCCCTCATCCTAACCCTAACCTTAACTTTAACTCAAAATCTATTTTTAACCCACACCCTGGCCCTAACTCCAACACTATCCTTAACCCAAAACTTAATCCTAACCTTCACCTTGGCCCTAATCCTAACCCTAACCTTAACCAAAACCTAATCCAGTTAAGATCCAGTTACAGAATGGTGTCAACAGCATGTCTAGAGACGGTCTGTATTATACCTGTTACATATTCAATGACCTCTCAGGTTCACATCTACAGGTATGAACTTGGACACTCCAAATAAAGTGAAAAACAGCTGAAGTCACCAGATTATAAGTACACTGTAGTTAGTTAAAAGTCTCTGGATAATCTACTGAATGTATTCACTGCCGCTACATCATTGATATATTGTTGATATGTTACTGAGAGTCTGGTGAGTGTTTATTTCATCTAAAAAGGACCACTCAAAATAAAGTAACTGTGCATGGTATGGTAGTAAAGTATGACCAGAAGTTTGTGAAAATATATAAGTGCTGCTTGTTTACCGTTTCATTACAGCCTACAGTCTGTGGTCGTTGCTCTGCAGACAGAGGAAAAGAATACATAAAATCTCTTGAAACAGATTATTATACAAAGAAAGGAGTAAAACAACATTATGTTAGACACAGTTAGATTCAGAAAAGCTTTAATTGCACCAACACTACGAAGGCTGTAGTCACAGAACCTGTCAAAAGTTTGAACACACCTATGCTTGGAGGACTGTTTTTCACATTTTACAATAACAGTGAAGGGATATAGAATTATTCAATGACCAAAAAGTGTTAAATCAAAACTATCCCCTATTTTAGACTTAATGAGGAGTCACCTGGGATGCTTTTCCAACATGACTGAAGAAGGAACACATATGCTTTTGCTATGGTTACATGTTAATCCCGGTGGTGAACTGTAATGATTACAGCCAGGCCTTCAGTTTGGGCCATAAATGTCTAAACTCATTCAGCACCCATATGATGTCAATTAATATGTTAATGTAAGGCTATCAATGGTGCACATGAACATTTTTGGCCATTCTTGATTAAGCACAGACATTTGAAGCTTGCAATAGGAATTAGAATATATTTACCATGCATCTTTCAGTTTAACAGGGGTTCTTTCAGTAAAGAGGCCTGCCATGGAGCTGTTACAACTGAGTAAAGCCTGGTTAGACTACCAATCATATTTACAGTTAGCGATGTATCTTGGACTTCCAGAAGGTATAGAGAGATATTTTGTCTCAGAAAATTGGTCCCAAGCAAGGAAAATCACAATATGATTTGATTTCACTGTCACTTTCTAACTATGTTGGAGGTTAATTTAATGTATAAGGCCTTCAGTTCTAAAAAATTGAAGAGTTTCCTTGGCTGTACCTACCTAGATACCATTGGGGGAAAATTATGATTGGAGAGTTGTACTTTGGGAGTTTCAAAATTCCAACCCTTTTCTTTTCAACCAAAACAATTAAAAAAAAGAGTAGTACTACAGTCCTTACTTGTTTAAATACAACAAGCATGATGATACTAGAAATCATTAGGCCTTCAGAGAGACCTGAAGATTCCCCAATGATGAATACAGTTAGGCTCATAAATATTTGGTCGTTGACAAAATTAAGAAAACAAAAATGTGGGGCAATATATACGATAATGGCTGTAATTCCTACACCATTCACCCAATTTGGATGTAAATTAGTGTAGTTAAAGCTAATAGTCTGCATTGCTGTGGTAGCTAAATAACAATAACTTCACCATCCAAATATTTATGGACCTGACTGTACATAGGCTTCACCACTTGTATTAGTTTTATAAGCAAATTTCAGTAATTTAAGCACAAGCATTCCAAACGATAATGTCTTTAAGGAATAGAAAACATGCAATCAGGTGTGCTCAAACTTTTGACAACTAGTGCTTGTAGTAGAATCTACATTTAACCCAAAGTTAGGAACGGCTGTAGAATGCCAGTCTTCAGCTTGCACAAAGATGGCTGTGTGCGTGTATGAGGGAGGAACAGAGGACTCAGTCAAACCTGATGTAATCTTTGGCTGTCTGCCTGGTTTCAGGTCTCTGTTTATAGCCGGCGCTGCATTTCCTGTTTTAAAGGAAGTCAAAGCACAATTAAAGTAATTATGGGTGTATTCTTTTCAAACGTTCCCATAATTAACCTAACCATGCTTTCATGCATACTTTCGTAGCTACTGTTGCTATGTTGGACAAGCTTTACGGAAGATCCGATTCAACCTAATGAAATATTTGTCAGTTCTGCAGACACAAAAATAAACATGCTGGTTAGCTTCAAATGACACTTTATTTGGCACACTTCGCCTCTACACTCGCTGTCCATCTTATCAGGTCCACTTATAACAGAGGTGTATATTGTATTGCTGCAATTATAGATTGTAGTCCATCTGTTTCTCTGCAGAATTTTATCTCCCCTTTACCTCTTCTGATAATGGATTAATTTAGCCTGAACACGAACATAGCCTGATAATCCTCTGTCCGAGTCTGACCCAACTCGGTACACATCATCACATTTTATGTTGAACTTGACCCAACCCGAACAACATCATTTTGTTTTGAGTCCAACAAAATTCCCTCCACACCTGACTGACCCCAAACCACATAATTTTCGTTCCAAAACTGAACTGGGTCCAACCAAATTCCATCCAAACCTGACCTGAACAACATCAAGTTTTGATATCCAAAACTGGTCCAAGTAATTCCATCCAAACCCTAATCAGACCAGAATTGCATCAGAGTCCAAACCTGACCCGAATCCAACAAAATTCTGTCCAAACCTGACCCGATTGAAACTACAGTATCAAGTTTTCAGTTAAAAACTGACCTGTATCCAGTAAAACTCCATCCAAAGCCTACATGACCCAAACCACATCAAGTCCAACAAAATTCTGTCCAAATTCGACCTGACCTGAAAAACCTCATCAAGTTCAACAGAATTCTGTACAAAAATGACTGAACACAAACCACATCATCAAGTTTTGAGTCTAAAACTGAACCAAATCCAAAAGAGTTCTGTCCAAACCCGACCCAGCCCAAATCGCATCAGGTTTTGAGTCCAAAAGTGACCCAAGTCCAACAAAATTTGGTCCAAACCTGAACTAACATCAACTACATCATCAAGTTTTAAGTCTAAAACTGATCTGAGGTCCAGCAAAATTCTGTCTGAAACGAACTGATTCAGACAAGCAGTGCTTTTAAATGAACATCTCAAAAATGTTTAATCTGGATAAACTTTCTGTAATGTGCAGTTATCTACGTGGCACTGATATAGCAAGATAGCCTTCACCTGTTTACGTAGAACATTTCACATATCACAATTAAACATACAACATAAAAAGTACTTTACAAACAAATTTTAACCTTCTTTTGGCTGCACTAATCTGTATTTTCCTAAATAAATTTGCTATATTTTTCACCCATTCATTTTTTCAGAAGCACAGACCTTGTAGACCTCTGTGGTAAATTTTATCAAAAACATGAGTGAGTGACTCCAGCAAGCCAGACTAAAAATATTTTAAGATAATGTGAAAAGGAAGAATAAACAAAGGAGAAAAAACTGAAGTAGGTAAAGTAGTGAATGCAGGTAAACTTATTAGCCAAGGCCTTGGAATTATAAAAAAAAATTTATATTGATTTTTTGATTTTTAATGTGGTTTTAATTAGTAAGCAGTTACATATGCAGTGGCCCAAAAATAAATATATAAATCTCCTGTAAGATGAAGTTGGCAATCTACAGTTACCTGTTGTTCTCTTCGGTGGCCGTGGAGGAACATCTAGAACACTCTGCAGATACAAAAATAAACATGCTTGTCGGCTTTAAACACAATGTAACCATCCGACTTACTCCCACACATAATCATGTTTGTGAGACTCTCACCTTGACATCTTCTGCTGCACTTCGAGAAGCCCATGTTCTCACCGGAAGTCTGTCTGCAACACACACACAGTACCAATATTATATAGGCAGCAGGACAGTTTTTACACCGTAAATATACAGTAAACTACTGGCAACAAAGTTAGTGTGGTTAATATTTACAGCACTTATTGTGTAATGTTTGTTTCAAACAGTAACACTGTACTGTGCTTTTAAATGCAGTACAAAGACTACATATTGACAGCAGTATATTACTGTAATCGACATTATCCTCTTGTCTGAATAATATAATAATATATAAACTTTTATTTCAGTTTTGCAAACATCTATTTCTTTCAGGCTTTGCTAGGAAAAAAGCATAGATTAGCATTGCTGGTTACATGCAGGAAGAGCATGTGTTGTGCTTCGGTGCTGGTATGCTGGTCAACCAGCATGACCATGCTGGGTGTCCAGCCAAACCAGCACTAGACAAGAATAAACCAGCTTAGACCACCATAGAGTTAATGTTGGCCTGCTGGCCATGACATATACACAGACTGAATCCCATAGCTAGCTGAAATTAGCATTATCGTAGCAGTGGTAGATACTTTGAAAAAGAAAGTTTTCTACATTAAAATCTGCTATTTAATGACCATGAACTCTCTTAAATATTCTTTTTATGTTGGCACATGTTGTGCTAGATAAGCTAGCATGCTATCAGATTGCTAAAAGTAAGTATGAGCGTACTGCATTTACACTGCGTCATAGATTAACAGCTCTTTTAACATTTAAAAAATGGAAAACTGAAAAACAAAATGAAATTGCAATGAAGACGATGGTCCTTTGCTCTTTAGGAACATACTTCTGGCAACTAGTTTTAAAAATGTATATTTTGATGTACTTCCTGCTAGAAAAACCAGCATAGACGAGCATTGCTGGCCACCAGTAACCATCGCTGTTGTCGGAAGAAAACCTTGTATCTCCAAAATGGTAACTTTACAGGAGAAGGAAGAAACATACTTTTAATGTAAGTCAATGGAACCAGAATTTTGTCGTTTTGGCCTGTTTCTTTTGGTCCATTCATCATGAAATTTAAAAACAATGTGAAGGGCAAAAGGAATTTTCAAATCATGTAAAAAAATGAAAAAGTGGAAAGAAAAAAGGAGATATGAGGTTTTCTTCTGACAGCAGTGATATGTTGTGTTTTGGATGCTGGCATTCTTGTCAGCAGCATGACTGTGCTGGGTAACCAGTTAAATCAGCACCAGACCAGCATAAACAAGCTTAGACCAGCATGGAATATGCAACTATATTTTTCATTCATCAAGATACAAACAATGTAAATGTGTCCTCAAAGGTACAACAGCACAATATATACATAATTTTCCCTAGAAGAAAGATACATATTTGCACCTTTTCTTTACTTAATGCTTTAAAAGAGACCAATAAAATAAAAAATCTGGAGACAAGACAGCGTGTGTGGAGTCAATGTAGCTTAAAATGTGTAATTGCAATGGATTATGATACACAGACCACTGTAATCGTGCGTTATTCTGTAGTCCTTGTTATGCCCATATTAGGAACTCCGGGTCTAAGCTCCATTCCTCTATGGCCGCAATGTATAGGGTTTTCGAAAAATTCATATTTCAACTCTTTATCTAACTCGTAATTCAGAGGATCCAGTGGAATTCGAGAGAAGAATGTTTATAGGAAAAAAAAAAATCAGGTTCTGAATATGTGCATAAGAGCATGACGCCGACTACAAAATGACAACACGAGTACAGTCGTCTATGGATGTTCCCTGACTAAAGGTACCACCCCAATGATAAGAGGGGCACCACTCCAGTGACAGTTTAGTACCTTCTGAGAGTTCATGATAAGCTATTTGATTTTTTACAATCTGCCTGTACTGTACTGTAAATGTTTTCCCAGAATTCAGCACATGATGCTGTACATTTAAAGTATAGTGGCTTGAACACAGTACATAATCTAAATTACAGAAATTATGTTCAGTGAAATGGTGCTCCAGTGCAGGCTTCGCTGCTTTGCATATTTGAATATTTTTCTAGCTCCAACACAGGAAGGTTATGAAGTGCTTGTTAAAGAGCTGATTAGCTTACAAAGAAAAACTGAAATGTACAGTAGGACACCATGACCAGGACTGAGAACCTCTGGTCTAATGGATTAGACCAGGGGGCACAACTCTGGTCTTGCAGGGCAGACTGGTAAATCCTCTGCTCACACCTGAATGAATGAGCTAGGTTTAGTGAAGGTGTTTGAGTAGGGAGATTATCAAAGTGTGCTGGACACTGGCCCTCCAGGACTGGAGTTGTGCACCATTTATTTAGGCCAATGCTTTAACACCTATTGCAGTAACATATTTTGACCACTAGATGGAAACACTGGAGCACTTATAGAATCCACTTATTTAAACCTACTTCTACTTCCACTGTAAACTTTCTGACAGGATAAACATTTTTTTGCAAAACTTTATAATCTCTGTTTTAATGGCGTAAAAATCAAGTTTGCTGGAAATGGACAACTACTTTGGCTTATAAGTTGATAAATAAGTGAAATAAGTTGCAGAAAGCTGTATAAAATGAAGAAATGGTACATGTGTCTAGAATGATGAACACAAAGATGATCCCATAATAATGAGGAAAAATGTATCAAGAATGAAATTAATAATGATATTCATATCCAGAATCCCTCATATTTGCAAAGGTAAATTATTTGACAAAGTAGATAACTTGACAAGAATGGCTATAGATTTTAATAAGTAATAATCAATAAATAATAGATAATTATAATATATTATTTAGGCTATAGGTGAGCTGTAGAACAGCTTTAAAGTTTCAATTTAAATTTAAGTCATTTTCTTTCTGTATAGGTGAAACATGTTATTAGTTTTCTGAGCTAGCTGAATGTTTGGTTGTATGTATGGTTCTAGACATAGTGTAGAGCCTTTAGATTATGTGGACATTCTTCAACACTAAAAATATCCATTTACAAAACTTTAGGCATGATTTTTTTTTTCAGAAATAAAAACATAATGTAGTATATAAACATGGCTAAAATTTCAAAGCGTACTATTTACTCCACAGTCCATGCATTTATGGAAACGAAGCTGCAAAACAGCCTGTTCTGAAGTATTATTATTATTAATTTATTTGTTTGTTGTTTGTTTGTTTATTTTTTGTGATGCCATAAAAGTAACACATTTACAAACATCCGTCTATTCAGCCTACAGCACTTTAGTCCTGTCGATTCATATTGAAGTTATAAGCCTGGACTGCTTTTGAATGATTCTGTATGCAGATACAGAACAGCCAATCAGAACAGAGATCATTTACATATATCAGTCTCAATGTGTGTGTTTTAATTGTAAGGGATGAAGAGAGGTTGTAAAATTGAATTATGAATATGTTTGGTACATGAAACCATGCAAACATTGTAAACACAAGAAAAATGTAGGATATGGCCCTTTAAAGATCCACCTAATGAAAGGGAACGAAAGGTGGTTCTTCTATGGAACTGCTCCATAAAACCCTTTTTGTAGGTAAGCATGCAACTCTCTGCTTTTCAGTCCAGTTAAATTCCATTTGATTCAATCAATTGATATGTATATAGGCCTTTATATATGATATTATCCTAAAGCAGCTTTTCAGAGGCTTCTCAGCCCCCGAATGATCA
Organism: Piaractus mesopotamicus; assembly: GCA_023558415.1. Taxonomy (NCBI): domain Eukaryota; kingdom Metazoa; phylum Chordata; class Actinopteri; order Characiformes; family Serrasalmidae; genus Piaractus; species Piaractus mesopotamicus. The sequence goes on along the minus strand of JAILXH010243344.1, from coordinate 10,023 downwards.
ACCCAAGATAGACAGAGCCGAGAGTGTCTGCAAGCTGCCCCACTTTAAATGGGAATTCCAGATTTTTCAACACTT